>SGPK01000016.1:0-120158 GCA_004802695.1 Phellinidium pouzarii
TACAAACAGAAACAGCAGCAGCAGCGGCCGATGTCACACGCGCATTCGATGGACCATAGTACCGAAGACGCCTCCCCGCACGACGCGTCGCCGCTGCGCACCGCGCTTCTTCTCACCGCCGATGACAACGACGAATTCGAGGCTCTCCCCGCGCNGCGCTTCTCCGGCCGCGGGCTCGGGCTCGAGCAGGCCCTGAGGCGCCGGGAGGCGGAGTGGGCTGAGTATGAGGGCGATGATGCTCAGCCGCATAGAGATGTGGAGAAGAGAATGCAGAGGGCAGTCGATCTTGCGTCGCCGTTCTCGACAGCACGATTTGGCAATGGCGCACTCGACCTCGACCCGGATGCCGATGCCGATGCCCGACGACACGCTGGAAAGGAGGACGCACACAGCACTGTCCCGCGCTGTCTACGCTTCGGATTTGGATCGAGCAACGCGAACTCGAGCTCGAGCGCGAGCGCGAGCACGACTTGGGGCTGGCGCGCGCGCTGRGCGGCGCTCAAGCTGCGTGTGCGACTCGGTGCATTCCGCGCGCGCCGGAGGGTGCGCAGACATGTCGGGCTTGCGTGATATGTCGGGTCGGCGTCGGCAATAATAATCCATACCCCTGCGTAAGGCTGAGCCTTTGCGCCGGGCGGGTGACGCGTTCGAGCGCGGCCGCAAGGAGCGTGGGAACCATGTGAACACACGTCATGCATATGCTCTTGTCTTCACTTCATTTCATTCATATTGATCTCTATTCAACATTCCAATTTGTGAATGCACTCGCTGAATGGCAAAGTCCCTTTGTTTCCTCTTTTCTGAACATGTTCCTACATTTTCAAAGCAAACCTCTTTTTCTGTCTTTCTTCAATGTACTTTTTTCTGCATCGCATTTCCCTCCCTTACATTTCTTATGCTTCTCTTTTCTCATCTGCATTTTCCACATTCTACTCCCCCCCCCTTTTTTWTWCATACTTTTCATGCCATCGGCAACCCGTATATTTTTTTTTNCCTATGATGATGCTGACGATGATACGACACGTACGGTTTTTCCCCCCCCCCNTCTGCTTTTCCCTTTCTGCGCAACCCTTATAACTCCTTTCGACACATGGGCATTCCCCAACGCTTTCGCATATTTGCTTAGCTTACTGTCCCATGTTTTTCGATGTCTCCTGAGATTCCCGAAGTACCCGCTTTCCCCGTCCGCCCGCCTGCCCGCCTGCCCGCTCGTCCGTGTCCCGTTTTTCCGATCCTCATCCCCGTTTAAATCGCCATTTCCGTATTTATCGCTCCATCCCCACGTAGAGGAAGTAGTATTACGCGATAGCTGTGGTTGCGACGGTTGCAATAGATATACGATTGAGCGACGAAATGACTGATGACCTATTAAAGAACTCGCCTAAGTTTTGACCAAGTTAGTAAAAGTACTTTAAGAGGTGCAACGAGGTCGTGCCTCGCGTGGGAGTCGGTGCTGTATGGGCCCCCAGGGAAGGTAGGTTCCTTTTTTTTTTTTTTGCCGTGACGCTAGGAATGACGAGGGTGGGGGTGGAGGGACTACATGCATGCGTGTGTATGCTTTTGCGCCCAATATTAATGTAAATATAATATTCAAGTTGTTTTTTGTAGCTATGGAGTCGAGCTCGATGGATGGAGTTGATCGCTGACTCAGATCGAAAAATCAAATCAAAAATAGCCGAATATTAACGAAAAAGAGAGATTTGAAATTACTATTAATATTGGTATGAACGTTCTCGCACACGCGTATAAGGGTGTAGTTGTCTGATGAAAGCCTGTGTCCTGGAACCCTCCACGCGCAGAAACGTGGGTATGAAGATGAAATATCAAGAAAAAAAAAACACCGCATCCTCTGGTTGTAGACACGATAGATATGCAAAAACAACGACAACGACAACAACAATAATAATAATAATAATAATATGCTGCACTAGTTACTACAGACTTCAGGAACGAAGACAGGAGATACGCAAAAAGAGCTTAAAATGACTGTGCAGCGCTTACTCAGTCCCACTGGCAGACAAAAGCCTCGGAGCGGCGGAGCCCGTCCGCAAGCTCAAGTGACCTACATTAATCGTAAGCGCATTCGCTCGCTCTATTCAATCGAGGGTACATGGGTCGGACAAGAAACTCTGACTCAGATCGCTCGCAGACACAGCGCGGAGGGGGGCCGGCCGATGCCAGCCTCGGGATTTGTCGGAAGACGCGCTCGCATCCAATTTTTAATTATTGGCTCGACGACGGTGGAACTCGGGACCTCAGTGGATTACGTCGGAGCCAATGGAAATCAGCCGGCGCGGCTGACACAGACGCTGCAAGGCTCCCCGCACTTACGTAACCTGACATATGTAATGCATACGTAATAATGACTAAATCAAGCCCACGCTCTCTGATGGATGGCGCACTAAATTCTCGACGAACGAACGACGACGACGTTTTGGTGTAATGCATGGACGTCAATATAGCTACGTACAAGATACGCACGGCTCCACGATGCTGAATACTCCCTGATGGTCATTGACCCATAGACTTCGTACTTCCTCGATGACGTTCTTCATTCGTCTTAGCTTCTATCCATTGTGTGCCATCCTTATATACTCTCTAGAATACTCGGCACGACTCTGGACAAGTTGTCCTCCTGACATTTGCCAGACGTTCGATCGTACTTCGTACATGGGCATGAGCAGTACGTCGCCAATCAATAGAAAGGGAGAAATAGAACACAGTGGTCAGATGCGTACCTGATTTCTCGGTCAAAAATCCGACTTCGGGATCCTTTGACTGGGAAATCAAAGTCGTATCTCACCGAAGATATTCAATTCATCTTGAGGCCTGAAGGCGGACACGTACGCAGAGTTCATGACCGGCTCTTTGAGAATGGCAATCTCATCTCGGATAACGTATTTTCCCTCTTCCGGGTCTTAATATCGGAGGATGGGAGAATCACCCTATGCACATTTCTCCACAACGTACGCGGTCGTCCGAGCCTGTTCATCTGCGGTCCGTGCTACTAGTATGATGCTACGGCTATACAGAGTTATATTTGGTTCCCGCATATCTGTTTATCAAGTCCATCCCGGTCACTGATCGTCTTTTGAAGTCTGACGAAGATTGACACGCCTCACGATTACTTTTCAATCTCACGCAGGACAAGTGCTCGCGTATCTTGTCTGTCATATCTTACTCTCATTACTCATTCCGCCGTCTGCAAAGCGCCGAGTACCGAGTATGAACTCTCAATATCCTTCTCCACAACGTGCATCACCGTACTCTCTGTAACTTACTTTCTCTTTTTGAACAGCCCCTTGTTCGCCTCTTTCCCGGATATTGTCTGAAAAAGGGGTGTTCGTACTGCGGTCTCTAAATATTTGATCCGGTTTGTCCCTCTAGCTAGCTAGGTCCAGAAGGTCGTAGAAGTCGGTCTGATTGACCGAGTTATCAAAGAATCAGTATGAAGATCTGCTTGCGCGAGGTGTGATTAGATTATACTGACAACTTAGGCCATAGACCAAACCTGCTGACCGTCTTCACATGGCATGCGCCTCCTATCATAGTGACTCAGCTCATCTCCTCTTGTATGAATTCATCATGTTTATGAAAGCATTCGACAGACTTGGAATCGATCTCTGCTTTGCAAACGGAAAAGCGAATGCGTACGCATGCCTGGGAACCAAAAAAATAGAGGCTTCATGTAACTCACTTATTTACTGGAAGGTAAGCTGTGCTTGTGTATGGCATACCTTTAATTTGATCTCTGCTTCAGGCTCCGGATTGACTGCAGTGATTTATTTTCTACCTAAGGACTTAATGGAAAGCCTATTTCTGAAGAGCGGTACATGTACGTGCTAACAGCTTCCGATAGGCTCATCCAATATGCCATCATTTTGTTTTGAGAAGAACTGACCTTCCGGGATGCACAAACTCAGGGAAGGACCCGCTCTCGGCCTCGAACACAACCTTTTCTTCTTCGATTTCTCCGCTTTCGTCAGTAAAGAAGCCTCCTATATGGATGCTGCGCAAGTAACCGACATCTGGTTGATGTCAGTGTGCAAATCTTTGGCGCAGAGGAGAATGAAAGTGCGGCTGCTTTCAACTTCATCGCATCCGTGATCTAATCTGGCAGCATCTCGCAGATATGCGATAAGTTCTCCGTGTGCAGTTCGAATGAGCTTATAGATGAGTGCATCTCACAGCGACGTCTACGCGCACTTGGTGATTTACAGACACAGCCGTTCTCCTAAGGAAGGGATCTCTTAGTTGCTCTATTTATATGGTGGACTATGCTGTTTACTTTGTCGAGGAGTCCACAATGGTCTATTGAGACGGGTTTGTATGCGATATTCGCGTCTGTACCAATGCCACTTCACTCGCTGTGATAGTACATGTCTACTAAGAACGCCATTGAGTCGTGGGATGTACAATTTTCAATGTAGAAGGAACACTGCAGGGAATAAAAAATAAAATTCAGAGATGGATGCAATGCTCGCAACATGCGGCCGCACAGATGCTAGTCATAACTACATTATCAAAATATGTTGGCACTTCGTTCCCAACTTTCGTCTTCTTAGTGACTGCGTATCAATGTGTCATGTAGTCTGTTTGTCTGAGGCCCTCTGATGTGCATAGTCATGAGCGTCTAAGTATCTGCCAAATTGGCTATTCACTCAATGGCTTGAAATGTTCTTCATTACACTGTGATACCAACAAATTGAACGGCAAAAAGCATCTCATGTTTCATGATAATTAAACATCGCTTCAACAATCTCATTTTAACGAAAGAGAATACAAGTACAGGCTACATAAATAAGCTTTGACGGGTGCATCAAGAACCCTGTGGGAAAAAAAGCTACTGTCAAAGAAATAGATAGGGAATCAAAATTGATCAGTTTCACAGTTGAATGAGATGTAGGTCTTCGACAATTTAGTAAATACCGACATATGGTCTGTAACCCCATGGTTGATTCTGTTTGCCATCAAAGGAAATTAATCTGTAGATACTGATAGACATAATGAAAAAAGGGCATCACTTACATTAAATTGACCATTCTGGGGCCTAAACACTTGTCAGTAACATAGATGCAATAGAACTGATAGTGACGTACTCGAAATAGACTACTTGTTGTTTATTACTGTTGCTAATAGACCAGTTTAATGCATGGACATCCAGATTAGGGCCATCTTTTACGCCAAACAATATGCCACAGAGAATGGCAAACCCCTATGTAGTATTCTGTGAGAGTAGAACAGACAATATCAATGTAAGGACAGACATACATCTGTGTGAATAGTGGAATTTCCCCATTGTGCAACAGCTGCCTTGAAAACTAAAATCAATTGCATCAATACCTCTCAAACTTGAATGAAGCGGTCATTATGATGCTGCGTACCAAACGCAAAATCGTCACAGTCAAAAATCTGATCTTGAGGCTTCATGCCCTTCAGTCCGCTTTCGTTCCAAATCACGTTAAGAGCCTTTTGCGTCAGGATCAAGTACCTGAAGTTAGTGGAGTACATTGTAATCGTGATATAATTCTGCTGATTAAGAATTACTTCACTCACACAGTATCAGATTGGTAGCTCTGGAACTCGGGCCTGAGAATGGGGTTTCGCCAGATAGCATCATCCACTTCAGCGTGAGTCTGGCTGACTAGTTCAAATGTCCAGCTCTGATTAACATTAAATGTGTTCCAGTCGCTCCTCCACCCAGTTATTTTTGTGTCTGATCCTCCGCTATAGATTTACATATTAATGCACACTGATAAGTGGTCTACAATTGAATAGTCTTACCCATAATATAAGTCCACAAAAGCTTCGAAATAACAGAAATCAGTGGACCTCAAGGTAAACAAATACTCGACCCTTAGACTTACTTTTGCTGATAGTGTTACCTATCCTGAGTAGAGAGAAAATTAGTTAAGTGGGCTGGACAGATTATGACACTTACTTATAGCCCTCTTGAGTCTTACGGATAAGCCATTCCTGCCTACCAGTAACCCCACCCCTGTTCTGTCCATATATTGGCACATCGTCCTGGAATGCATCTGACACGTCTCTCAGATGAAGCATAAAAAAGGGTATAGGACACTCACCAGAATCAAGAGTCATGTACGTACCACCCCTCAGATTTCTGAATGTATATCTAATGTTGTCGGTTTGTGCTTCGTTCGGATTAAGAGGCTCAATGAACTAGAGCTGATTGTAGGCTTGTATCTGACTCATGTCGTATTTACTCCAAGCGACAACTCGAGTTTCTAAGTGTGACCTTTGTCAGACTTTGTAAGTTCTATGACAGAGAGGCAAACTGCTTACTATCCTGGCTATTGCCTGTGAGTGGGAAATTTAGTGAGCAGCTTTTCTAAAAAGTAATCATGAAAGCGAACTGACCTTGAGCAAGATCAATTCTGACAGGTGAACGGATGTTTGCAATGAAGTCTATGAGGTGCGCATATTAGAGACAAGACAAAAAAGAACATCATCTGAACTGACAGATTCCTTTCTGTCATGGTTGAACCATTTCTTTGTGATCGTTTGAGCCTTTGTAAGTAGAAGAATGGAGAATATGCGATAAGTGTTGCAAGACTGTATAATAATTTGGTGGTTTATATACCAGCTGAGAAACCTTAAAAATAGTAACAGGTGGGAAAATGGGGCAGATCTTGAGCATATGAGACACTTTTCAATATTTTTTCCAAAACAAAGTGTTCCACTGGTCATCTTCCATATGATCATCTAGCCAAATAAGAATCAAATGGTCTTACACATGAAAGCCAGCACTGACACCTGCTTACTTCACAAAAGTCTGGGATAAAGTAAATTTTTTACTGTCAAATGAGCACTGGCTTTGGTATAATAAACAAGATTTTAATACCCTACTTTTTGAGCACTACTAACATGATCCATGCAAATTTATGGAGTTCAAAAGACCCACACTGCAGAGTACGGAAATTACAGCTCTGCGGAATATCATTGCATGTTTGCAACTCCACTTCTTTCTAATTCTGCACTGTTTGTATGGAGCTTAGAGATGCATTAGTATGCCTCTGCTTGTTGAAGTGCATGATCTAAATCACCCAGTATCACAATATAGGTCTATGGCTTCCCTACAAGTCAGCTATCTGAAATGTTGCTTTACTGTACATGTTAAGCCAAAGGCTATAACAGTGATGAGTGACAAGTAAGAGCAAAGTAACAAGCAAGCAGAGAGTCAGTTTAGGGCCTGAGAAGGTTGACTGGTACTGGTAAGGCTAAGGAGCACACTGGTGGGCTAGGTGACAAGGTGTTTGGCTATGAGAATGAAGAGCTCAAGCTTGGGGCTTAGGGCTCTGAGTACATGCCTTATATACTACTAGTACATAGGGGTGGAAAGGGATGGAATGTGATGGAAAGGATGACTGAGTGAAGGATGAGCATCAGTCAGCATAGAAGGGTATGGAACTTGGTGGAACAAGTGATCAGGTGATACAGGGGTTACTGTTGAAGTAAGCAGGTGATGAGATGAGATAGATAGATAAGCAAAGTGATGTGATGGGATGAAGTGAGGAAATTGTAACAAGTGGCACCTGTATCAATGATCCAGTCAGTTCCTGCATCAGAGAGGAGGGGTGAGTGGGGATTGGTGTAGTCATGGGTACTTGCATTTCCAGCAAATTCAGCAGATTGAACAGAGGCAGAGGCAGAGGCAGAGTTCTCCTGCTGCACTGCATTGGCCCTTTCCTTCCCTTTCTCTCTCTTCTCCTTTCACTGCTTCAGAATGGACTCCCTAGCATCATGCCACTTAAAGCACTGAGCCTCTGTATGTCCCTTTATGTCACAAAACTCACAGACAACAGACTGGGAAGAGGGCTTTGCAGGGGTGGATACTTTGAGAGCCAGAGCTGAGTCTGCTGCACACAGCTGATGGTTCTTCTGCTCCTGGAGGAATGCATCCTTGACCGTCTTGAAATCAAAGTTGGTCAGGAGGAGCAGAGCAGAGCGGAAGGAGGAGTATTCCATAGGAAGAGCTTGAACAAGGGCAACAGCTGCTAGTTCATCCTCAAAGTCTTTCAGGGTGAGTGCACCATTGCATGAGTTGTGCATTTTGTGCAATGCATCCTCAACCCTTGCAGTGAGCGCAGTGAGGGACTCATCCTCCTTCTTGGTGATGCTGAAGAACTGATCATATGCAATGAAGCACGAGGCTGGATTATCCTGATGCTGCATCTTCTCCAATTCTCCCCACATCTTAATAGGATCATCCATGTATTTCTGGACAAGAATCTGCATGCCATGTTCGAGTTTCTGGTAGATTAGGCCAGCAGCTTGCTCAGCCTTCTCTTCCCATAGCTCAACCTTTTCAGGAGGCGATGTGTTAGAAGTCATTTGTCGATCATGCCGATCTTTTTGATTTTCTTTCCTTTTTAGTCTTATTGCTGATCCATTTTCCTTTTTTGTATTGATCTCCATTCCTCCCCACTCCCCATCATTAATAATGACTCACATGGACACATGATCATCCCCATATGGTAGTACCTTCACATGAACCCATGCCATATAAATAGCTGAGCTGAACACCTGTCGTTCCCTGTTCTTCTCTTCTACTTACCTTTGTGTCATCTTAGGTACTATTGTATTTGTTACTTATTTGATCAATCTACTTACCTTCATGTCATCTTAGTGTTAAGTGCATCTTGAGCATAGTATCTCTGAGCCTCCTCTCAGTTGCTAGATCCTCTTGACCACTAGTCAGCACCTGTTTGACCATAAGGAGGCCCGCCTGAGTTATTCCCAGCCACCACCTAACACAATGTAGGCTTGGATTCATTGCCAGAGGTGAGACACCACAGCTTCTTGACTTGAAGTGCAGCATGCATGTCATACTCCCAAGTGGGATAATTGGACTCTCCCAGCTTGGTGAAAGACAGCAAGTTGGCAGATGAAGATTCAGACATGGCAATGAAGAGGTAGGTAGATGATGATGAGGAGAATAACAAAATGCGCACAGTTGCAGATATCAGGTCAATACAAGCCAAACAGATTACCAAACACCCAAAATGTTGAAGTATACACAGAGATCACTGCAAGACAGTGCTGGTCTGACTGTCTGTTAAGACACTGCAGGCACTGCTGGTTGAGAGAGGCTCTAGGCTAAAGTAAAGCACTCAGAACGAGTGAATACAAACAGCAAACTAAGGCCGTGCAGGTGAGCTTCACAACCAATAGGCTATCTGATCCAACAACAACAGTGATGAATGAAATGGGTCTGAACTGACAAGTACCAGAGCTGGCAAGGTACGCAAAATGGGACACTGAGTGAGAACGAGTGAAGCAAATCAGGTGCGAATCAACACCAATGGAGACGACATGTATGCGGACACGTGTGCGAGGTTTCAGCTGAAACCGATAAGAACTGAAAGAGCAATGGGAAAGAAATGTGCACAAAGCAGAATGCAAGGATTGTGCACAAAAGCGAAAAGTTGCTGTAGCATGGGCAGATGGCAAGGGAATTAGATGAAAGTTGACACAGAGTGTGGGGACAGTGTACCGAGTATATGCACTGAGTTACAGCTCAATCGGATGGGCCGATGTTGAGTGATGATGAAGTGCTGATTTGGACTGATTGTTAGGACTGCACTATTTGCTGTGGTAATAGTGTAGAATGAGTGATAGATGATAGAGTTAACCTGACTAGCTTGGTAGTTTAGAGGGGTTCACTCTTAAGTGTATTAGTTATAGTGATGATAGTTAATTGAATTAAACTGAGATTCTAGGAGTGCTACCTTGCCCTCCTTTTATACTGTACAGAGGCGACTGTCACCTGTTCTGCTGTGCAGTGTGTCTTTACTGTTAATGGCTGTTTGGTTGCTGCACACTTACTGTGCTCTACTGCTGCTGCTGCTGTGCACTATAGGTCTCTTCCTGCTTTGGTCAACCTTTCTTATGTCTTAGTCATCCTGCCTCCTTCTGTACTTCTATTACCTCTTCAGGGAATAATGCTTTGCTAGAACCTTCCTGTCTGTTCCCAGCTATTCCCTCTATGTCTGCATATGGCTTCCTGCAGAGTGCCTGTGGGGTTCCGCCTTGTTCGAATGTGTTTCCCTTCTGATAATGGCAATGTGGCCAAGCACCATGATTGTCATTTCCATGTTTGGTTTGTGGCTTGATTGCTGTGTTGGTTCTAGTCCTAATTGGGTTGGAACTGATTAAGTGACATTAGAGTCCTGATGATCATTAGGTAGATCCAATGATGGCTTCTGTAGATCTGAGGATGGCTTCTGTACTAACCATATATGGCATATAGTTGGGTTGTGTGGATATTCATCTGTAATCCACAAATGGTCCTCTAGGCCTTGTGCTTCTGTGGCTGGCCCATAGTGTGATGGCGAGGTTGTCTATCTCCTGTGTGACCTTCCCATCACTGGTTGTATATCCTGATCCTCCATATTGTGTGAAGGCTATCATTGTTTGGGCGTGAATGCTTGTATTATGAATCCTGACCATCTCATGACTGTTAACCCTGTAGTATATGTAGACTTCTACATAGTGCTGGGTGCATTGTTGTTCTGTGTGTGGTGTATTGTTGAGTGTCATCCTTATGGATACGAAGTTGAGGTAGTCCTTCACATCATAGACAAATGTCTTGATTGAGTGTTCATAGGCTATTAGATGTGGTTTGTTTGGTACTCTGAATACCTTGTGTTCCATCTTCATTTCCATGTTGGTGAATACTGCTACTGCTGATGTTTCTGCTACCAGTAGTTGGTACACATCCCATCCCATATTTTATATGTGCTTGCATCAGTCGCACAGTATGTCTTTGCAGATCATAGGGACTATGTGCTGTTGCTCCCTTTCATGTCTCCGCATGATCTCTTGTGGATTGTAATCACTGTCAAACTGTCTCTCGGTCATTTCTGTTTGTTGGTTTCTTTGTTACTATGTGCTTGCTTTCTTAAAGCAATAATTCCTTTCTGACACTGATAAGAGATGGATGTATGCAGGTGCGGATGTTGAGTGATGTAGATGGATGGGAAATGTGAATGGTGAGCTGAAAGTCGACACAGAGGTGACAGACACACCAAAGAACCAATCCCTTGAGTTACAGCCAAATCCAACCACCAGGAACCTTGCAATTGATAAAAGCACGCAGAGGGTGCAAATCAAATCCAAAGGGGCCATAAATGAAGGGGTATATGCATGCCTTTGTGCTGAACAAGATTGTGAAGTTATAGCACAGGGCTCATAACCTGTGAGGTTTGGCAGGCTCACAACTAGCAGCAGACAGTGACCTGAGTCCAATGGATGAGTGCAAAAGATAAGGAGCACTCAGCCATGGATTCTGCCACTTTAACACCAACATTATATAATCAAGGTTGATTGTTCAAGTCCCAGTCAGGGAAAAATAAATAAAGGTCAAAATGATAAAAGGCAAATACAATGAAGTGACAGGATCATATAAATCCAATATGTCATGCCACCCAGCATATCCTTGAATAATCAATACATACATGGCCAGTACTAGTACTAATGATTATAAGACTCTACTATGCGCCTTTATAGGATTTTACCCTAACCTCATACTCAACATAGAAGGGCCATTCCTCAGTCTGCGTGACAACAAGACTGTGTCGGCCGCCCGAGTATGGGTTCAGGACAAATATTTGGGATTCATAGATGAGAATGACAAACTCAAGGGATACAAATGTTTGTATGATGAGTTTTCCTACGGGGAAAAAATGAGGTCGTAGAAGCAGCAGCCATGGCTGCCTGGATAAAGTTTACATGCACACCGCCTGCCCGTACTTGCAGTGATGTAAAACCTTAAAGAGCCAATTCTTTCTTTGTAGTCCCATAATATGAACAATATTTGTGTGCTCTATCCCATGTCGTTCGTTAGTTCGCGCGATTGACGGTTGATATTAATATTATGCCTTTATGAAAGAATGGCCATTGTCCGGGAGATGCCGATGTCGAGTACTTTCCTTTCTACTAACGTTGTTCACTGAACATACAACAAAAGACAACGACATGGTGCAAGAGTCGTTCATTCTGCCAGCATCGAGCTCTAAGCCAACACAACATCCCGAGTTCTGGTTCTGCGACGGTTCTGTCGTGCTTGTCGTGCGCGACACCATGTTCCTTGTACACAAGACAATCCTTGCACGCCACTCGATCATCTTCCGTGACATGTTTTCGCTACCCCAGCCTTTATCGGGTGAAGACTGTCTGCCTCCGTCGCCATCGAAGCCGAAAGGGTACGATGAAGACGAGACTGTTCTGGATGGATACCCGGTCGTGCACCTCTACGATTCTCCAGAGGATATGGCGAGTCTGCTATATGCCCTGTATGATGGACCGTGCGTATCCTGCTCTATGCTTTCCTTCCATCGAGTTTGATTTGTGATGCATGCACGCGAAACGTACGATAGAAAGTTTGGTGACAACGACAGAGATGACTTCCGCGTTGTATCTGGAATTTTACGCCTGGCGAGCAAGTACATGATCGACTCTTTACGGTGCGCGGCACTCTCCCATCTCAGCAAAGCATGGCCATCAACATTGAAGGGATGGGACGCTCGGGAAGAGGTGTTGGGAGACTGCTACAGCTTTACGGAGGAACCTAGATTCTATCCCAACCCAGTGGTAAGCATGACCATCCAGCGCAAACCTATGTCGCTCATCTTCCAGATAGGAAGTCATCACGCTCGCCAGGGAAGTCAACGCGCCGAGCCTGCTCCCTTCGGCGTTCTACGATCTCTCGCGGTACGCGCTCTCCGACATCTTCGAACACAGCCAGTGCGGGGGCGAATCTGAATTCGGTCCAGAGAGATGCGGCCTGCATGCGCTCTCTCTCGCAGACACACAGAAGCTGGTGCTCGGCCGCGAAGGCGCGCACTGCGCCGTCACCGCACTCATCCGCTCTCTCGCAACCGAGGCGCGTTCGAATCCTGCGCACGTGCACACACGCGATGCCCACGCGCACCACGTCGGTCCGCACGCGCCGCCCTCGCGTGGGTTCGCCGCACGCACGCGCGGACACAGACGCGCGGAGTCTGGTGGCCGCTGTGCTGCTCCCGCTGCGTGCTGGCGGGACGTATGTGAGCTCGTCGACCTCGCCACGCAGCACTACTTGTTCGACCGCGAGCGGGGTGCTGCTGACCCGCTGTATGTCGCAGAAGAACTCGCGCTGCTCAAAGGCGCAGGAGGCGAGTCTTGCGGGGATCCTGGTGCAAGCGTGGGTGGCAGCGGCGGCACACTTGATGAAGATGGCGAGAGTGGGACGTGTCGTGCATGCGCGCGCTCATTCGAGGTATGGGCAAAGAAAGAGCGTGAGCGTCTCTGGCGTGCAATACCAAGCTGGTTCAGGCTGGATTGATGAATTTATTCTCTCTATCCCGTCTGTCCCTTTTTTCCCTCTTTCATGCATGCTTCCCATTACGCATTACGCGCATATGGTTGTATCCTTTTGCCCTCATTTATGTACGCTCCTCTACTATAGATATTATTAATTCACGTGTTTTATTAGCATTGTGTTTTGTCCTCACTACTACTTACAAAATAGAATAACATGCTGCAGGAAAGGGNAAAAAAAAAAGTAAGCCACAATATGTCAATGTCAATCCTCGTACTGCATGACAAGACAGCTGGCCGTTATCATAACCCGTAGTCAGAACTTCGTGGAACTTTTGTAGCAGGTAGCACGGTACTAGTTCGGCACCCAAAGTAGTCCGTCTGCAGTATTCCCAGTACTTAGGGACTCCAATTTTCCTGGTCTGTGCTTCCCGTCAGGGGAATAGGTAACAGACTTGACAGCGTCGCAGATAATGTTATCAAGCAAACTTGATACAATGCGTTCTCCGGCTGAGACGCATGCAACACCCAGGTTATGGACGAGATTCATCACCATTCCTTGAACATACCAATACCTAATCGAACTCAATGATCCTGACCAGTCCAGGAGTGCCAATCGCTACTGTGCCGCTCGTTGGCTCGATCGTTACGATTGCCAGTCGTTCATCGATATCTTCCGGGACGATATGTGGCGAAAGCAGAAGCACATTTGCCGGCTGCGGCGCATCGCAGAAAAGCGTGTAGCAATCAAATTTCTCGTTTAATGAAAACATACGTCCCGCGTTCGTAATCGTTGACAGCCCCCATGGAACTGACGCCGCCGCCGCTCTGTTCTGCGACACAAGTACAAGACGCCATACGCCATCGTACGCTTCACATACATTCTGTGGGCCATCCCCAATCGTTGGAGAGAGGCCAGAGTCGGGTGCTCGAGAGAGTTGCACCCGGTATGAAAGGAGATGGCTCGTCCCATCTTGCTGTAAGTCATGCCCGACGATGTAGATCTCGTTAGCGATCCCCTCACTACACCCACTACCTGCTTTCCATGCGGGTTGGAAAGCATGGAGTGCAAGTAAATAGAGACTGTGATTAGAATTGCATGANTTTTTTTTCAGGAATGCTGAGGCGAAGAATATGTTGCGTGTTGTCAGGCTGCAATTGCTCAGATCCTGAGAGGATGTCTCGCATGAATGCGCGACTCATGCGTTCCCATTCATAGGGACAAATCGATTGTGACCAATATCCGTCCTTAGAAGAGAGAGGGTATGTTATGATAGTGAGAGCATCGGTGTACAGTGCGACGACAAGGTGGTTTGCTATGAGTGTGGAAAGAATATTGTCAGTCAGTGCGCCCTGTAAGCGCACGCGCATTGGTTTAGTCAAGTCGTTTGAATAAACAAAGGAGGAGGCGTCCTTACCTCAATACAGGAGATATCGAATATAAAAACAGACTTCACCCTCCAATTCAAGAGCATAATCTGAAGAGTTTGCTCAAGATGTGCCATAATGAGTTCTCCGCGGACAGCCAACCGTATGAACTGAGTGCTGGGTAAGGTCCGTTCCATGATAAATTCATGTTCCCTTGTCCTCAAATCAAATCTATGCACACAGAGTGACCTAACAATAGTGGATGAACATTGAATGCTTCAAAGGCGTCCCTGCTTGAAAAAAAAAAAAAACACAAAGCTCACACGCTTCCCATTGCCACATTCAACAACGTGCCCGCGACAACAAGTACCTCTCCGAATTCTTGCAGTTCAAAATTGAACGTACGAAGATGGCGGAGGATCCATATTTGTGTACAAGATTTCAAAGACCATAGCTCCAACTGTTCCTCTTTGTCAAGGAGAACGTGCTTCCCATCAGAAAAATAATGTGGCTCCACCCAGACATTGTTGCTAACGTCTAGACCGACGCCAAATAGAGCGTGAGGACAGATGCGCAGCGTTAATCTTTCTCTTGCACGGAGTGCACCAGGACTTCGCCAACTACAGGCCACTTGGACAGCTTTGACAACTTTGTAACGTAGTTCTGAGGTTGAAAGGGGTTTCAGTAGTTGTGGACGGTTGACATCAGGCGCCTGTGCTACATCAAGATTTCGTAGAAAGAAAAGCCATATCTTACGAGTGTTGCAGAGAAATTGCAAGTATCTGCATGTCTGAGGAATAGTAACACCAATGGTTACATTACTTCCCGGCGAGAAGACATATAGAGGTATACCTTTCCTATCTGGATGGCGTCTTTGATGCTACAATAGATGATGATCTCGATGATCAGTTCATCTGGCAGAACTAGCAGGCTGCATGGACTCTGAAGCATGAACAAGCAACTTGAAAGAGCGGATATGTATACTTTGCTCTCAAATGCTCGCCATCTCACGCAAAGAAAATGTAAGTAGCGCTCTGATACAGACAACTTGCGAACATAACTTTGCGACTCAAAAGCATTGTTTGCGGGTTGCCAAACATGATAATGGAAGGTACTAGTGGCTTTGCGTGCTCAGACTTTGCTTCAGACTGCAAATAGCGACTCGGATATTTGCCGAATTCGGCTGTCTCCGGGAGGCGTGCTGCTGCCAGCATTTTTAAATTAACAGAAAGTATCACTTTGCAAACCGTGCCTCCACCTTTCTCTTACGATGGCGTAAATTATATTAGTGGTTACTTTAGAATCTCCACTGTAGTTGACTTTGTTGCTTGAGTGCCTAAGAAAGTCTCCGCGTTAACGGTATGAGAAGTTCCCCGAACGGTGATTCAGTATGTGTATACTAGCATTTCATACATTCAAGCCTGCATGGAAAATAGGCACTCCATGATACAATATGGGCGCGGTCTGCTCTTCTATCAGGTGTAGCTCTCTCGTCCACCAGCCATCTCACGAGTAAACATGACGTTCTTTTAGACGAAGCATGCAGCGTAGAGCAGAAGCAGTGCCAACAACAATATGGAGACGCCACGAATTCAGGGCATATGTTCTGGATAGACAATAACTTTGAGTACCACACGCTCTTCTGCGACACACCACAGCCGGCACACATGTTCCCACTCACGCCGAATTTCATTCCAGAAAGCATTAAGATATTTTTTGGTCGTGTTTGACAGTTGAGTCACTACTCAGAATTTCAAGTCTGAATAGAGCTCCCGGGCCAGGTCTGTAGTCGTAAGCATCTGAGCATCAAAAGAAACGTCTCCAGAAACATTCAATGCTGCATGTTTTTATCTAAAGTATGATTGTAGCCCGTGAAAATAAGAAACGGTGCTCTCCTTCAGCTCTGCGATGACATTGCACAAATTTTTTGTAACATTTAGGGAAGACGGACATCAGGTAATTTCACAAATTGACAGTCTTGTCAATCGGTTCCCCTCTTGAAATCATGAAAGCGCAGCTAAATTGGCGATGAAAATAAAAGAGAAAGCACAAGACGCACCTTCCCTATTTTCATTCAATTAGCAGAAGTGCTATTTATGTATTTTCGCATTGTATGTATCAATCTTACGAGTTAGCAGATATATAATGTACGCTTAATTACAAATACATTATGCATGCGAGTAGTCCGTTGTTCAATGCCTCTCTTACGTCCCGAGTGTTCAGTACCACCATGTTATGTCTGATATTCTGATATAACGAATCCGGAGTCCTGGTAGCTGTCCGGTTAGTCCTTGTCCTAATGTCCCTAAAAGCATCGTAATGAATCGCGCTCGAAATTGAATTAAACTCGTGAACGCATGGACATCTCAAGCAATGGTTTGCAGGGTCTTGCTCCATTCGACTACCTTCGGATGTGCATTGACCTGAGCAGATCTAAAGTCAGCAATGAGATTATAAAAGAACGAATGAACAAACCTTGCTCGCGTCGAAATTCAGGACCTGGAGCCCCTGAAGTGAAGTTGCTCGAGACAGTGCGACATAGGCTTGCCCTACGAAGCGATAGTATGTTAGAATAAACTCTTAGAATTGCTCTAAATTAATGTGCGCACCTTTCTCGAATACCTTTCCGAGGTCAACCTTTACGCGCTCGAGCGTCTGACCTTGAGACTTGTGAATTGACATTGCCCACGCAAGGATGAGAGGGATCTGTGCGAAAGATTATGCAAACCCATAGGAGAACGAAAAAAAGAAACGGTACATACCTGCGTCCTACTGACTTGCACCTCTCCGTTTGGTAGCTCGACTTTAAAGGTTTCGGGGACGATCATCACTTCCTTCACGTATCCACCTTGGACAGGGAAAGCAACGACTGGCCACATCTGACCAGACTTAGGCTTTTTCTGCTTCTCACGATCCTCACCAGGCGGGTACACTCCCTCGTCTTTCGCTTGCGTAGGATCCATGAAGCGCATTACACGGCCAATACTTCCGTTTACCAGCGTCTCGTCCATATTCTTGATGAGCATGACTTGCGCGTCGACCTTCAGCAGGAGCGCACTCGGTGCCATGAAATTAGCTAGCATCTTTTCGCGCTGCTTCGGGTCCGTGATCGACCCACCGTCCATCGCTCGGAACAATTGTTCCTCCTTCGCAAGATGCTGCATACGGGTTCCATTTGCGCGATCGACGTCTTCACGCCGCGGGAAACTGCATAATGTGAGTATGTTTACCCGTAAGCCAAGCGACACACATACAGTTCAGTGGCGAATAACCCATCATCATAGTGGATCTCGCGTGTCAGAGACCTAAACCTGGAGACAGATTTAGTCGATAAACGCCCGAAGCGCATCTCGTTCAACATGTCGACGAATTCTAAGGCGAAGTTCTATAGCTGTGTATTACTGGAGTGCGTGAGAGCGTACCTTCATCTTTTTGACGGAAGACCTTCGTGAGATTATAGGTATGCTGCTTGATTGTATCGCCCCACAGATCAGCTTCAAAGGCGAATTTAGGATTCCCACCTTTCATCACTGGCGGTAGTTGAAAGAAGTCGCCCGTGACAATGACCTGGTATAAAACTGTCTCATGCTCTGTTCACGAAAGAAGACATCATATGTTATACCTGTATTCCTCCAAAGGGTTGTGGCTTTTTCCGGAGATTGCTACCAATCCGTGAAAGCTTGTCAAATAAGTCACCATCCACCATTGACACTGTTCATGATGATAAGCAGAATATATATGCATCGTGAACAACACCCACCAACCTTCATCAATGATAAGAACCTTCGTTCGGAGCCACCGTCCCATTGCCTTCTTGTTCTTTCTAATTTTTGTTGTCAATTGATCAACAGACTCCACGCCGAGTCCAATGCCACTGAAAGAGTGCACAGTTACGCCGCCAATGTTGCACGCAGCGATACCTACACATACATATCAAGTCTCCATTTTGNAAAAAAAAGAAGACAATACGTACCTGTACTTGCCGTAATGGCCACGGCGTCTGGAGCACTGACATACCTCTTTCGCAACGTCTTGATTATCTCGCGAAGCAAGACTGATTTTCCCGTACCTTTGGGAATACATGATAAGATTACGGAAACCACGAAACCGTATTCGGTCTATAACATACCAGCACTGCCAGTGTAGAATATGCTATGGCCCAGCTGCACAAGTTCAAGAATACGCACTTGTTCCTTGCTCAAGAACACAGCGGCTGGCTTTTCAGCGGCCTTTTTATCTGATCGCTCTCGTCGTGTCACGTTCATAACGGTCATTGTTGAAGGGTTGTTGGAGCTGACTCGGGATGATGGGGGGTTATTGGCTTGTACAGGTAAAGAGTCGGTGAAACTGGTCGGAAGCACGCGTTTTTTCTTCGCAATATTTTCCGATTCTGCGTCCGAGGGTCGCTTGGACCGGTGCGACGCATCAGCCTTTGCACTTTCTGTCTTCGTTGAGAAGACGCTTGAGCTAGAGGTAGACCTATCCGAAGAGTTATAAACTTGTACTGCACGCGCGGCTACTGTGTTAGCTACGACAGAGTCCTTGAGTACAGGAGTACAGTTCATTTCGTCCAAAGCGGCTTGGATCGCGAGCATCCGCTTCGCTTTCGCGCTAACATCGCCAATAACGGCAGTTGCAGAAACATCCTTCTGGTTTACGAGCAGCTGTGAGCTGGATGCAGGTCTGGTGTCGTTTTCCGACCAGTCGCGCTTCACCGTCCTTAGGCCTGATTGGAGGGCACCCGTTGTTGTGTTCAACATATTTAGAGGCGTAAGAACTAGTACGCCAGAATCCCTTCTTTGTTGATGTCGTTGTGAATATTGGATGGGGATAGCAGGAAAAGTCCAGAATGTCCAGAAGGAAATTGAGTGCTCGTCGGAGTGTCGCGTCGTAGACAACTCAATGTTCAACGACGCGACGTGTGACGAACACGGTGTCACAGAAAAGATGTCACTATCGCGCCCAGTGTAATTCAGTACTCAAATCACTGAGTTTGGCCGTTCTACCAGGCAGAACTACCACATCGGCTAAACTGGAAAACCTAATTTACTCTGATATATATTTTTTTCTTATTTTGTACATTAAATATTAGAAAAAAAACATTTACCTTAATTAAGCTGTCAGCTTTTTAATTATGTTTATGTAAGGAATACTTTCCAAATTAGGGTTACACCTTTATTTTCTGCTTGATAATGATGTAAACTTGAAACTGGAGGGCATCTCTAGATTTTCTGAAAGGCTCTTTAGATATATTGTAATGCTACCAGGTTTTGCTACTTGCATCTTGAGGCCGAGTTCTGCCAAAACAGCTATCGCCGTGGCAAAACTATAGGGTGGTAAAAATGCCGAGTAACACTGGACATCTCCAACTCCGACTCCGAAGGCTCAACGAGAAAATTTTGAACCAATTTTATTGAAGAAATCAACCTACAAGCGAATTTCTTCACCACTCAAGGTCGAATTTGTCTCTAGCCCGTCTTACTGTTCATCTGCAGTCTTTGTGTTTGTTGAAATGCATCCTGGAAATGCCTCTGTGGCCCTTCCTTGATCATTGATCTGCATAAAACTTAACTATCTTCGAGCATAGAACTTCGACCTGCGTGCGGGCTACTCATTTCTTAATCAATAAGAAGTGCGGGCAGGCATCATAGGCCATGTGCTAAGCACATCAAAATCGTGGATTTAAAGACACAAAGCTGGTATATCGAGTCCACACAGGCACTGATTAAACATGGCCGTTGTATTCGGAGAAATGAGTACCTGTGCACACATAACGTCCATACGTCCTTCCTCTTCCCCATCTGCTGGAGCTTCGACAAGAATGCAGTACCTTCAAGTCCTTCTGTCCATACTTGTTTTGAGGTCTTTGACTATTTCAGTGAACAGCCAGTGCTTGCCAGCAAGCGACGCATTTTTCGAATTTCCACCCACCACAGCTCCTGGACTCACCGCACAGCTTGTATTCGGCAACCTTTCTACCCCTCGTGGGATCGCTTTTGATGCGCAGAACGTGCTGCTCGTTGTTGAACGTAATGTTGGCGTCTCTGCTTTTACGGAGCGGAACGAGTCGGACTGCGAGGGATTTGAGAGAACATTGGTCGTCAATAACTCGGCACTGACGCATGGGATCGCCATTGAAGGTGCGGAACTGTATGTATCAAGCCAGTTGCAAGTACTGCTATATCAATATGATACGGAAACAACGTCTGTGATCGGAACGCCGAAGATCATAGTGGACGATCTGCCAAGCGATGGAGGTGCGACTTTTCTCCCGTTTGCAAAGCAACGAAAAACTAATTTAAAAAAAAAAAGACCTTACGACGCGTACTCTCCTCGTCATTCCTGCTCTCGGCAATATACCACGCGCGATTCTTGTATCCGACGGTCCCCTCACAAATATTGACTTCACCGCACAAATTCCATCGAATGGACGTTCTCAGATCCGCCGTTTTCCTCTGGGTCCTGTCGGAGGCTTCGCACCCCTCGTCCCAACTGGAGGCTTCGCCTGGACAGGTTCCGGAGGAGATCTACTTTCATTTGGAATCCGAAATCCTGCAGGTCTTTCGCTTGCACCCGATCCAGATAAAAGACCCAGTGACCTTTGGGTGGTCGAAAACGGCGCAAGTCTGAATGACATTATCGGTAATAATGCGAGCACAGATAACCCAGCTGATGAACTGGAGTTTGTCGAGCTTCAAAGGACAGAACCTGAATTTTATGGTTTTCCGTTCTGTCATACAGGTGGGCGCGATTTCAAAAAAAAGGAAAAGTCGCGATGGAATAACGACTCTGTGTTTGCCTTAGGGTTTGCAACACTTCCTGCACCTTTCGATGTGGAATATCTAGTAAGTTTGTCTCTGTGTAGCATGCAGTCTTGATAAATATCCATTCTACTTACTTCGACGCAAAGGGCGAACAATTCTCGATCAACTCCACGACAAGTCAAAATAATGCATTCTGCAGAAACCCCATTCTAAATATTCCTCCTCGACTTATATTTCAGGTGACTTGCCTCTCTGCTTATATTCTTTTTCACCTTTCCCGAACCAACTGGCATGATTTGAAGAAATGGTCGATTTGGCACATAAAACTAATGTGATTTCATATGCAGCCTCACTCTGTCCCTTTGGATATCAAATTTTACCGCTCAGAAGACAGTCCCGATATCTCTCCTTACGGCCTTCCAAGAGCTTGGCTTGGCAGCGGGTTCTCGTCTTTCCATGGAAGCTTCGATAGGGTCCCTCCGACAGGGTATGGTGTCGTACGGTGAGTCNTTTTTATCTCTCTTTATTTAAGGACGGAGGTCTTTGCTTTCCATTGTTCCCCAGTGTATCCATACTTTTGAGAAATGTTAATTCTAAGTGTTTCATAAGTATTCCTTGGACGGCAGATGGCTCAGGACCTATTGCACCTGCGAATTCAGTCATGGGATATGAATTCATAGTGCATGTGCCAGACCTCACTGCCTGTCCTAACTCATGTGTACGTCCTGTTGGACTAGCATTCGATGCAAAGGGCCGACTGTTTATAAGCTCAGACTCAACCGGGGAGGTGCGTATCTATCTTTTCACCATGTCTGCTTTTCGCGCAAGCATATGAAAAGGGAAATTAATTATTTTATTTTATTTTATATTCTAGGTATTTTTTGTTCAGCAAATATAAGATCCCACTTCCCGGTGACGGTTTCAGGGGAGGAACTATGTTTCAAAATGCTTTATGCCCTTTCCCTTTCTCGCCGTGCTTGCTCATTTGCCTCAGGCTGAAGTTGACAATACTTTGGTCAATCAAGTTGAGATCAAAGACAGGCGACCCAAACANTTTTTTGTACATGATTCAGAAAAGCAAATCCAATCATAGACCTATACCACAATGAAATAGCATAAATTAGGAAGCATGTCTAAATGATGTATACAACTTGACGGGACCGGAGGTTGCGGGGCCTGGCTCTGTTGTCCAAGCACACACGAAGATTTGTGAATAAACAGACACCGGCACCAAATGAAGCTTGATAGCATTGTAGCCAGAACAAGGAACCCGTTATAGAGCTCTCTAGAATTGGACCTGCGTAAGTAAGTAGCCATCCGATACTAATTAAGTATGCTTGACCCGCGGCGCACATCTGCCGTGCACTATTTCTAAGTATGCACAATAATAGCTCTGGGGGAATAGAGTCGCACATAAACAGCGAGGTTTCACAAAGATAGCGCTCAGAATCGTAGNAAAAGGTTTGTTCTCTACACCTCTTTACTCACACTGCGACAATGGCAGCATCATCGTTAGGTTCAACTAAAGTCCATCCCATATCTGAGGCTGGATTTGGTGCAGGGAAGAGTGAGCTGTATGACAAGTGCGTCGTCCGAGTCATCCGTATCCTTGTTTTGTTTACTTATGATGTGTTGGGAGATTACGCCCTGGCTATGCACCCGAAGTATTATCGCACATTCGCAAGGCTGCTAATAAGAAAGAAGGCTTGAAGATCGTCGAGTGAGTAAAATCATTCTTCTCTCCGAAGAAAAAGAGACGGACGTTTGCAGGATCGGAAGCGGTACAGGCATCTTCACCCGTGGACTACTCACTCATCCCGAATGGAGCTCGACGATATCTGAGCTCAGATGCATAGACCCTAACGAAGGCATGCGATCGGTATTCACAAAGACAGTGGAAGACACCCGTGTTAGCCTCTCAAATGGGACGTTCGATGACACTGGAGTATCAGATAATTGGGCAGACTTGATCGTGTCGGCGTCGGTGAGCAGCCAGGGCTGAGAACATTTCAGTTTTACAGTGTGTTGATCGACTTCAAGGCATTTCATTGGTGCTCAGACCTTGAGAGTGCGATACACGAATTTATTCGCATATTAAAAAATGACGGAACCATATGCTTTGTCTGGAACATACAGGATAAGTCAGTTTATGTAGAACGCGTGGAAACTCACTTGTCTAACAATTATCCGGTGCTTAGAAAGAATTTTGCATGGATCAAACAGATGAGCGAGCTAAGCCTACCATACCAGAAGGGTACAGCAAGTAGTCCTGAAGAAATCGTCAAATGGCGCCGCCTATTTGACCTTTCATCGTACAAAGATAATTTCCTTACGTCTGATGAGGTAGCAATTGCTTCTACCGAGCGCGGGACGCTTGAAAGCGTCACGCTATATGCTTTCACAAAGGCCGGCGTGGCGATCATTTCAGACGAAGAAAAGCAGAAACTTAGGGAGAGCATCAAGAACGTCGTGGAACGCGGAGACGATCTTGTGTGGGTGAATAAGAAAGAAGGAATCTTGGAAGTGCCATACATGACACAGATTGTGATCATGCAGCGCAAGTGAAGCAGTGATTAGGATAAATGTTAATGCAAGAAATCATGCAATAATAAGAACATGTGGTGGGCGTGCACGTCAGATTAAGCTATGAATATTTTCTCGGGGCACATTGTCAAGTAAACCCAGAAAGCCATGATAAAACCACACCATTAAAAAAAAAGAAAGTGAGGTGTTTTATTACATAAGCATATTGAGCCTCCGGAGGTCACAGCTAAAACTGTCCAATCCAGCGTGAAAGGGACGTATACATTATACTTAAAAGATCAACTGGATGCTAAATAGTCGGTAATTTTGACATTCACTTCGTACGTAGCCATTTTTTCCGCTGTTCAAGAACGCTCACAAAATCGGCGTTTTTCAACGTGTTCTCTTTTCTCCTAGAGGAAGACTGACAACTTCTCTGAAGACGCTTGCAGACTCTGCAATGCTGACGTCTAATGTTGTAGAAAAGCTTCTACTCTTGATCAGAGTCAGCCGTGTTCCAGGCTGGTGCTTCGGTCCCATCCTTTATTCCATAGGCATCATTCACTCTCGTTTGTTTCCAAACACGATTCCTGGCATCTTACGCTCCGGTTTCCAAATATTTTGCTTGTCCTTCCCGCTTTGTATAAGTGAGTAACTCACTGAATCTCCATGTAACATTAGCTTATCATCTACCAAAAACGACAGTTGTATTTGGTGTTAATGATGTGTATGATTTTGCATCCGACCTTCAGAATCCTCGCAAGCAGGGTCAATCCCTTGAAGGGGGTGTTCTCAACCCTGTTCACCATGAACTCGTTCTCTCCGCAGCACGAATCTCTACTGCTCTTATTCTTTCGTCATCTTTATCGTCTTTATACTCTCTACCATCCGGAAGCCCTACCTACCGACCTCTCCAGGGTCCACTTTGCAGTATTCTCCTCCTTATCCTTAGCTGGCAGTACTCTTCGTTCCCTCTCCGATTGAAGGAGCGGCCAGTACTCGATTCCATTACTAACGGAGCAATAGTATGGTTAACGTGGGCGCTCGGCTATGTCGCAGGAGGCAGCCCACTCTTTGGCTCGAGTGCAGGCGAGGGTGCCAGAAAAGGCTGGTTGCTAGCATTTTGCACGACGGGCGTGCATGCTCTGGGTGCAGTTGCCGATGTCGAAGCAGATATTGCTGCAGAGCAGCGCACGATCGCTACCGTGCTCGGAAAAAGGATTACAGCAGGCTTCTCAGCTGCGTGCTAGTCAGTCGTGTCTCTGGCTATGATCCTGAAAGTAATTTTGACACTTTTCTCAATCCAGTTTACTCGCTTCGAAGACAGTTGAGTCGACGTCTTTTGTTGGCGTGTACTCACTTGTTGGGGCTACCATCTCACTAGTCCCAGTGGTAAACCTTGCATGGGCCCATCAAACATTCCGCGCTATCGTGTATGTATCCATAATTGGAGCTACAGGCTGGATCGGACAGAGGGCCCTAGGTATCTTGAAAGAGAAAAAATCCCAATGAAAGTAGAGCATCAATGTGTTTCTTAGTGATCTTGTCAGACGATACCGACAAGAAGTCTCAACACCGTTTGCACTATCTACGATGGTCACCGCGTCCTGGATCGNTTTTTTTTTTAAACCGGAGATCTGTATATACCCTCAATGTAATGTATGTACAACTTTTCAAAACCGAGACCAAGTCGTCGAACATTTACCGACTCAGTCTGGCCATCTCTCCGGCGGGCTCCATTACGAATTTAATTAACGATCTCTCCATAGTCTCAGGCGCCGTCCTCGTTTGTGCAGATGCACCGATGTTGAGGGATTGCGATGTCGGACTCGCAACAAGCGTTTGTGACGAAGCGAATGGCGCCGAGGACATGCCATGGCGTCGCGGTGGTCGTGCGCTTTCTCCCAAGATAGACGAGCGTGCTTTGCCCTTGTCCACTTCTTTTGCCTCACGTACACTCGCAAGCGACACGTCAGATATGATCACTTCGTCGTCTGGAATTAGGAACTCCGTTGTATCTTGCTCGCGATATGGGAATGCGAAGGCGGCTAGGTGCCCTATGAGAGCAACGGCAGAAACGGCAACGCCCGCCTGCATTTGCGATTCCTTGCATAAGTTTGCGCGTCAAAGAAAGATGACAGGTAAGAACGCACCTTGACAATCCATCCCTTATCCGCCGCCTGCCAGACGATCACTCCTACATCGGCGAAGAACGTGCCGAAGCTGATAAATGCCCAGACCTCGGGTATGGACAATGCAAAGAGGTAAAGCACTGGATGTCGCTGATCGATCATCTACTTAAGACATTTGCTTTGAGTGTTTGCGGAAAAGAAAAATAAATAAACATACGAGCAAAGAGCTTCCTTTAACGTCTCCAAGGACATAAATCAAACCTACGCCAAACCCGATAACAATGAGGCTACTAAGGAACGATATAATTCCAAGTGTGAACGAGGCGCGAGAGAGCGGAAAGTTGGCAAAGACAATTGTAGAGACAGCACTTATCAGACAAGCAAATATAAATAGGAGTTACTTCTGAACGGAAATTTCATGGAAACCACATACCCCATGATCAAGCCGCACTTCAAGTTGAGAAAGAAATGCCATGAATGTCAGTGTCCTGTACTCTAGACAGAATATTATCGGTAACTCACGATGACATTCAGGTTCGACCATAGACGTATGAGACTGTCGCGAAACCGCTCCCAAGCATTTATATCTTCTTTCTTTCTTAAGTAGGACATCTGCTTGTGAGGGGTCATCCAACCAAGAACCGCACGAATAGCAACCATTATCGGTGACGTCCTTTTGTCTTCTGTCTGACCTGCAGAATCTGGTGGGCTGGCGAGGGTCTGCGGGGGCTGTTGCAAGTCCATATTAGAAATTTTTTTTCGAGAGCAGAAGCAGAAAGTAAAAGTGAAAGCAGCATGAACTTGGAGAACTGGAAAGCGTTGCTCAAGGAAGGATATGCCTGAAGAGCCCTAGTAACTTACTAAAAAGTCGGGCGTTAGTAGTCGCTCTCGGATGTTACCATGGCACTTCACCTGAGCTAGCTCAGGATAAGACAATTGCAATGCTTGACGGCGATGAAGAGCTGGACAAGATATGCCCAGCACGTATGAATAAAAAATAGTGCGTCTCCTAAGTCCTTATGCACTGCACTGCAAAGATCGTAGTGAATGTAGACATGGATAAAAGCATGGTCTGCATTTTCATGAATTCATTTTCATCATAAAGAAATCAAAATGATTGGTCGAGTATCAGGGCGAACCTGAGAGAACTTCAAAGTTGAACTTGAAGTTGAGGGTTTGACGGCCCGAAAAGGAAGCAGTCGAATACTTCAGCTTGACACTGAATTGTCTTTATTGTAAAATGATTCCATTGATAGGAATTTCTACCTCTTGAACGTCTGGTCTACGAGCTTTCAGGTATATCTCTTCCGCAATTCACTGGTTATGGTCATGCGTGCGGTCGTCTTCAAAAGACGCAACGAAGGAGCACCTAATACCCCGCAGCTCGAGTCTGGAAACTCGACCACGGAAAAGAGAACGGACCTATAACTTTGGCAGACTTCCAAAGCTCCTTATGCATGGATATGCTTCTGAAGAAGCTCAGAGAAAGTACGTTTATCTTGTTCAGACCGAGCTGACAGTTTAAACAAAATGTTTTCTAGATATGAAGCTGAGCATGACTGGGTTCGTATGTATACGATTCTTATGTTCAAGATCGAAAATATTGGAATTGTGGTAGGGCTTACCTTCGTCACACGAAGCTTCCTCTGATACTATGACTCTTTCAGTCAGGTCTGTTGCTAGCGTTCGTAAAACAATCCGGATAATACTGCCCATAACTAATTGAAATGCATTCACAGTTCTAGCTGCAATCTACTTATTGCTGGAGACCTACGCCGTATGACCCATGCTTCGGTCGCAGCGTCTATGTTTGCGAGTATCCTGTCGATTGTTTTCGGCCTTTTGTGCAGAGTTAATATAACCCCTGCTCGTCTTCAAGTTAGCAAAAGCGTTTATTCTTTTCGTCTATTTATTGTGCTGATATTGCCTATTAGTTTCTTGTTAATCGAAAAAATCTCTTTTACTTTCTCTACGCTACACCTTCGCTCTGGGGAGGTGGCGCTGCACTGGCATTCTTCGTTGCTATCTGTGCGTACACATGGTTAGAGGAAAGCACGACACAGTATGGCTGGGAAGCAAAAGCTGCCGCTATTGTCATGAGTTGCGCACTTATTGGCAATGCAGACGCATGCTTTTTCCTCGGAGCCTGTGTCGTTGTGGACCCAGGTACACCAGAGCATGAAGGAGAAAAGGCTTTAAAAGAAAAATACGCACGTGATGCCCCAGACAACGAAGGAAGAAACGAGATCACTGTGGACGGTCTATTCGGAATAGGCTATTGGAAATCGAATATAAGGTCGCCATTCAAATTCGATGCAGGATCGCTGAGATCGAATGGAACATCCGAGTCAATACCTTCACAGCGAGGGCCGTTGAGGTCAGCAACTTTCGATTTCTCCAGCAGCGTGGCGATTGCTTCTCCCCGTGCTCGAACCTAGGTACTATCGTGGTGTCAAACTACTTGGTAAATAAGTATGTGTTCATTCATGCATGGGGACACCTTGTACCGTAGTCGATTATAATTTGTAAGCATGAGTTTGAATAGGAAGTATACTCTCACATGATCTTATCCTGCGTGTCCCATTCCATTATACTCAAGATGAAGACTGTCTCAAGAGCTCTTTCATCAACAAACGACTACTCTTATATCACGCTTTGGACGCGTCGATTTCGCGTCTTTCTTCAAACTGGCTGTATTAGACACAAGGTCACTCTAGGCGCTCTCATAAACGCGCTCTCTGCATGAGTAACTTGAAGGCGGTCGTCGATTTAATAAAATCTGGCAAGTCGAAGGAGAGACAGCAAGGAATCGCATCCATACGGGAGGTCTTCAGTCGAAGCTCCGTTGTCGAGAACCTTGATGTAAAAGGAGATGGGCGGGCGTGGTTAGCGGTCTTTCAGGCGTTGTTCACTGCGGCGGTGAACGAACGGGATGCCGTGGTCAAGAATACGAGTTCTACGACAGCTGTCGCGGAGAAGAGGTTGAAGGACGTCGCATCAGCATTGCGATGGCTTACAGAGAGGAGTGTAACAAAGTGGCCTACAAAGGTTGCAAAACCTCTCGTGAAACACCTTCTACAAAGCATGGTGAACGGCGGAAATCTCTTCGCACCCGTTGCTTTAGACTATGTAAAAGCCCTTCGGGTCATCTGCTCCTACACTCCACATCTCGACCATATTATGGCGGAAGAAGCACAGTGGATCAAGATCCTTATGCTGAGTTTTGCCGTTCTGCTCGATGATGATTTAAGGACCGGATTGGAGGACGAGCAGGATGGGATGTCAGAAGTTGAAGTGAACCTTGCTTTGTCCACAAATGAGGGCCCATCTTCACGAAAACGCAAAGCTCGAGATGCATCAGGGAAGAGTGCCGCGAGAGGCGCTCATCGTACTGCTTCGCCAGAGCAAATTGAGTTTGTTGCGCTCATTTCTATCCTCCTGCAGTCCCCACGCTTGAAAATCATCTCGTCAGATCATCCCCGATTACCCGGTGTTATCCTCGAGAAATTAAGTCAATTCTTCAGAATTTATCATGTTGAAACTTCTGCACATCTGGACGCTATTCGAGCCGTCCAAGGCACGTTGGACTCCGTCTCTCTAAATATGCGTGATGAGGTCATCGAATTCGGGGTAACGATGTGGGACAGTCTACTACAACTTTGGTCGTCAAAGAGTAGGCCGATGAAGGAAAGTGTGCTGATGGTACTGAAATTGCTCTTTCCTTACGTTACACACTCAGAAGCTCAGCTGGATCGTGTGGATGGCATAGGGAAACTTTTACGCTATCTTCAGGCAGATCATGAAACGAGATGGAGCTTTGACGAACTTAATCTGGACTCGCTTAGACTGGAGATAATATCTGACAAAATCGATGAGCCTTTTGTTGCGCAGACCTTCAGAGCTGGTTTCAACTTCTCTGCAGGGCAGGCAATTGCTTGGGCGGTACTAGAACTACTGGCAGACGCTACGAAAGAGGTACGCGACAACTTCTCCGATTCATCATTGTTCACACACTTAGTGTTGCTTAGCTTTATTCACTGTCTGAATCGAATCATTCCTCTACATCTGGTCCAGGCCGTCCTAATAGCAAACGTGCCAGATTGGAAAACCCCATAAAATCGATATTGTCATCTATTCAAAATCCGAGAGTGACTCGCGGAAAGGTTTTCTCCTTGCAAAGTCTCCTTTTCATTATCGATCGGCATTGGTCTGTCATACACTTAGAAATGCAGCTTGAGATATTCAACACCCTATCGCAGCTGATCAGTACAGATGATGCAAATGTACAATCCTGGGTCTTCTGTTGTTTTGCTGCGATCGCCTGTGCGGATCGCTCGCCTCAGTCTCCAGCGCATGGCACTATCCAATGGGACGGAATTTGGAGTCATACGATGCGACGTACAAATGCGCCCATCATAAGTCGAACCGCTTGTCACGCTGCAAACGCGCTCCTTCTGTGCGAGAAACTGCCCGCCTCTCGGATCCTCGCGGAGATAGAGACGATGGCGCAGGACATTAATGTGCAGGGCCCGTCGGCACCCTACGACTCTGTGTGTGCGTTCTTGGCTCGGTGCGTTAAAATTGCCAGTCAAGACGCAAGGTTGCATCGAATGCATTTGGACGACAAAGTCTTGAGTTGGCTCATAGAGAACTGGAACATATTAAACGGAATCACTACAAGCCTTTCTCAGGTCCGACTTGAGCAGCACACTGTTCAGGACATCCTCACCCTTCTGTCGGGCGCATGTGGTTTGTCCAAATCCAGTCAATTACTCTGTCCCATACAACTCCCACAGCACCCCATTGTGGATTTAATTCAGTGTCAAATCGACACGTCGATTATCCGAGATTTTTTGCTCAATGCCCGCTTACCTGATACAGCTTCAAAGCCATCTTCAGATTTTACAGATTTGTCAAAAGATCGATTGACACATCCAACAACAGACCTGACACAGCCTGACGCTAGAGCTCGTAAGACGTCTGCATACTTCCTTAAAACTCTCGAGTCGGTGATTCCTTTCTGGGATAGTAATGTAGACTCTTCACTTCGACCAGCAGCGGAGAGCGTCCGTCGTACGCTCGACCTTGCTGTACTGGCAGTCTGTTTTGAATCATCCTTAGTGATGAGCGGAATCTGCAATAATCGTCGCTCACTTTTGACAGCGTGCAAGCTCATTACTTTAATAGCACCACATCTTCTCGATTTTGGTTGGTCATCGGAGGAACTGGCAATCCTTCTCTCTAGCTTTGCTCCGCTGACTTCCGATTGTTCCGAGATTGAGCTCGAAAAGAAGAGGGGAGCGCTCATTTCTCCTGGGAAGGCTACAGGAGTTAGAGGTGCTAGCTCGAAGTACCGAATGTATGGAAGTCATAGAATATCTCTGCAGACTTCGAGACGATGTCTCCAGAGAATCATATGGCAAAGTTCGGATGTGAGATCAATCTTACCCTCTACCTTGATTCGACGTTGCTTAACTTAGGGTCACAGGTCCAGGATGCATTAGCTGCTGTTTTAGAAAGTCTGAAGAAGACTTTGAAAGTGCATGCTGCGGACCAGCATCAGGCGCTAGACCAATTGACACCATTAGTAGATGATGACAAGGATGGCTTTGGGCCTATTCGCACTACAAACACTCCGGTTATTGATGCGAACCGCGCTGTGGATGACCGAAGTGCCGCGAAGAGTATCGTCTGCACTTGCATTGACACCATTGCCTTAGCTCCAGTCTTGCAATTTTCAGAGGGAGAAGTGACCAGAGATAGATCTCTTATAGATATTGTCTGCGGTTGCGACAACGACGACACTTTTCAAGTAGTTTTGGAACCGTTCCTTCGACATGTGCAGCAACAGAATATTGGCCTGACAATTGCAAATCTCGACAAACTGCTGACACGCATAGAGAGACCAATGATGTCCTATAGATACGGGCGCTCTGATGCTTTGCACATCGCTGCCATACATCTACTTGATGCTACCTTACCTGTCTGGCTTCAGAAGTTACCGTCCTCAGCTGCAACGAGCGATATGGTCGTAACGATCGTCGTATGGCTAGTTACCAACCTAAGGGAGGGTCAGCTGCTGTGTTGGCGCACGCGAGACGCCCTCACACTCTTTTTAGATCATTACATTACACATGACCCTACCCAGGATTTCCTGAGGGAGCAAAAAAAAGAAAAATGGAAAAGATCTTTTTGAACCCGACGACCTTCCCGACGCTCTTCTTCTGTCCTTGACAAAAGACGAGGATATACGAGTGAGAACAGTCGCTGCTTCGTCTTGCGCCCATCTTTTCTCCAATGCGTACATCTATACAAGGGACCCTATGTTGGTATACACTAACATACGAGAACAACTGTGTATAGATCTCAGCAAGTGCGTCTTTCCCTCTATCTCGTTACTTACTAAATGCTCATTCACTATATGAAGTTACGAACATATGTTGACGAGGTTCATCTGTCTCGCAAATATATTAATCTCGAGCTCAGCTGTTAGACGCGGTCCATATTGGCATCTTCTAGAGACATGTCTACATACTCAGTTGTATGTAAAGCATATTGAAAGTGTGCTGAGCATTGCAGCCAAAGAGATGGGACTCAGTCACTTCTCTGAACTATTTGAAGCATATGCCTCCCAAATAGCGTATTCAATACGAGTCTCACAGCAGGACTTCTTTCGCTTTCCTCCACATCTACTTGGCTACCATGATCGTAGAGAATGTGCAGAGGCGACATTTGTTGCCTTTTCTCCGGCAAATTTGCTCGCCAGTCCTCATGATGTAGACGAACTAGCACATGGCCATGGAGCCTTCGCCCGGCACTGTCTCATGATCAATCAAAAAACTGCCGATGGACTTCTGAAGTGCTTTGCGGATATAGTCGGTTATCAAATTGTCTTTTGGATGGATGATCACCAAAATTCAGACCTTGACGCCATGGATGCGGACAATAGAGACATTAGCATGGATGTCTCTGGCCTCCTCGATGTATTGCAAGAAAAATTTAAGAGTCTAGGGTCGGGAGAGTTCCTTCAGAGTCTCATCGAACAAAATATGGATGGAATAGTTTGTGCCATTCTGCGAACGAGTGGAGATCTGGACTATCACAAAGATGGGGCTATCGTAAGAGCGCTCGAGGGCCTTTATAGATCAGAGCGCTCCGTTCGCGCTTTTCGTGCTTTGATGAAATACAGAGGACAGGGAGAGTTTGAGATGCATTCTCCTAACTTACCTTCTTTCAGCACCTCCGTTGTACTATCGGCCCTTGGCTGGTTGGCCAGTCGTGTCGACACAGCGAATTCATCTTCGACAACATACCATGTCATGCAATACTTCTTCTCAGAAGTTGCTAGTTCTCCTCTGATCAATGAACAGCTGCGCCTTCTGACGTGTCTATGTATCTGGATTTCGCTTGAATATGTCCACTTCAAGAACCCTACATTACTGAGGGTATTAATGAGTGGCGCTGCGGCATTACTTGCTCAGCCAGATCTATCCATGATGGCCCAAGGTATGTTGGATTGGGCATTCATCCATTTATGCGAAACTCAGAGTGACGTGCCTCACGTCATCGAAGTTCTGATACGTATCAGCACTATCTCTCGGGAGTTCATGTGTTCAGCCGATGAGATCATCAAAGGCATGGGTATCCGGATGAAAGAGTGGATTGAGACGCAGATGACTATGCTCGGAGAGGTCACTTCTCTTCGCAAGTACATCGCTATTGCTCTTGCGGCGTGGCCGGACGAACTGGGAGATCGCCTTGCCGATATGAGAGGTGAACTAAATAGCGAGGATTTATCGACTATTTTAGATGACCCCTATCTTACCTCTCATAAATTTAAGATAGCTCGGCGACTTGCGGCACTCGCTTCAAATGGAGACGTCGAAGAAGAGCGGTTTGCTAAGCACGATTTCTGGAGGCTCAAGGATTGTATTCCTTCATCTAACCTTCGGGGTGAAGAGGTCGATGCGTTCACCACGCTCCTCATCACCAACTCAGGCCATGTCCGTAGTCAAGCTATTGATCATGCTTACGGGAGAAGCATCGGAAGTCGGCATTTGAGGCTGCTCATGAAAAGGGACGACAAAGGAAGGAGGAACGCCAATGTGTCTATTAAACGGCCTGTCGTCAATGCGCTCCTAGACATGCTCACTGATCAATCTGCAAAAGTTGTTCATGTCGCTTATAAAACACTTCGTCTATTGGCCGGAATCGACCTCCTTGACTCGGCGGATTACGGAAGTTGGCCTTCTGAATATCGCGGAGACATCACATTCCTGAATTTTTGCCCGACGAAGAAGAACATCGCTTCACCACAGACTCTTACCGATCTTCTACAACCAAGACTTCTAGACGCAGCCTCGGATTATACGGCGTGGATCTCTGAAGTGACGCTGTTTCTTTCCGGAGTTCTTATCGGACGAGACCCTTTCTATGCTCATTTATCAAATGCGTTGTGCAACAATTCAGAATTTGCAGAACAAATGTTTCCCGTGCTAGTTCATACTTTGCTATCTCATGACCAGAAACAAGCTGGAAGCGAGCCGCGGATAATTTTGTCTGACTATTTTTCAAAGCTTTTGGTTCAGGTCGGACTTGACGTCCGATGTCATCGTTCGATAATAAATCTAGTGCTTCACCTGCGAAACTTTGATCCGAGGAACTCCCAAGATGTTCTTGCCTATAACAGATGGCTTAATCTAAACTTCATGCTTCTTTCTCGCAGTGCAACTAAGTGCGGAGCATACACAACGGCTCTTTTATTTTTAGAGCTGGCTGTAGAGTCCAGACAGATACAAGAAGACGACAATAATTCATCTGAGCAGGTATTATTCGATATATACAGTCATATCGACGAGCCAGATGGTTTTTATGGCATCAAAGCACACGATCTTCAGGACTTTCTTTTACGCCGATTTCATCATGAGCGTCAGTGGGAGAAGACTTTCCAGTTCCAAGGGGCTGGTTTGGAATCAGGGGATAAGGGATTGAAAGGATATACCGGAATACTGGAATCTCTTCATTCGTTCGGCTTCAATAATCTAGCTATGTCTACGCTACAGTCGATGGGGGATAATTCATCCAATTCTCTATCCTCTGACATGGAATACCGGTTAGGGTGGAGAACTGGTACTTGGGACCTACCAGATCCTGTAAACTGCGAGAGTTCTAGCTGCACATTGTATGTTGCCTTAAGGGCCATACATAGGGAGAGAGATCCTGAAGTCATCGATAATATTGTATCAAAATCGCTTACTGATGAATTACAGCGCCTGCGAGATCTCGGGAATGAGAATTTGGCTGAAATTCGCCAAGTCACACAGAGCCTAATGTGCCTAGCTCAAATAAAGCGATGGAGATCTAATTTTATTCAGGACAGTCTTTCTGAAAGTTCAATCGATACGAACGAGCGTCTTTGGGTTGATTTCTGTTCCATTCAAGGACAATTTGAGTAAGTCATAGCCTCAGACTTCGTCATACCTTCTAATCACATGCATAGCTTCCCTGACTTGGAAAATATGATCGCGACTCGAATTTCGTTATTGCGCTCTGCCCGTCAGAGAGACCAGAGAGAACAAATCGGGACGATGCAATCTAACTTGACTCGAGCACTTATTCAACTTGAAAAAAACTCTCTAGTACAACTTACTGAAGCTGCACGAGAAGCAAACCAGCCTCAAATTGCCCTAAACTCTGTTGTATGCGCTTTACAGCTGGAAGATAGACCTGCTTTTGAAGTTCGTCGTGAATTTGCGAACGTCCTTTGGCTTCAGCGAGAGCAGAAGTTTGCTGTCGAGTACTTGAAGGGAGAAATGGAGAAGCGAAGGCGGATTAGACCCCATGTCTCAAATAATGTGCAGGATGCGCTCACCTTGGCAAAACTTGTACGTGCGCGTTAACTCGCAGCATTTGAATTATACTAAAACATTTCTAGGGCGAGTGGATAAGCGAAGCCTGTCTCGAAAAGCCTGATTTTATTCACAAGAAATTTTTCGCGCCTGCTATCGACCTCTTGCTTGGTGGAAATTATGATAACGATTCTTCCAAGGACGCTCGTGCAGACGTGTTTTACAAGTGTGCACTTTTTGCTGAGCAGCAATACTACGCTATCGTCCAGTCACCGGATATAATCAGATTAAAGGTCTACGCAGAACGGAAGAAAAAAAGAGTTGAGAGAACGTGAGGAAACAATAAGAAAAACCGCGTCATCATCTGCCACGTGGAAGGAACTTACTCAACATCAACGACGGGCACAAGCTCTTTTCGAGCAGGATACGGCCCAGTTCATCGAAGTTACAAGTGCTCGAGAGAAGTACTTGAATCAAGCAATACATTTGTTATCTCTTTGTCTAGAGGCATCGGATTCATATGATGTTGACGCTGCCATTCGCATGTGCTCATTGTGGTTTGCGAACTTTGCGACAGATTTACTAAGCTCTGCTATCCCTACCGCTGTCGACAAGGTTCCTTCCCGGAAGTTCGTATTCCTCGCCCATCAGCTTTCTGCCCGATTGTCCGCCTTGGACTCTTCAAGATCTTCTAATCAGAACGTGCTACAGTCACTTCTCCTCCGCATGTGCAGCGAGCATCCCTTTCACAGCCTGTACCAAGTATATTCTCTTCAATCGTCTAATACCAATGCAGGATCCTCAAATCGAGGCGTCATCGAACCCGACAGCCACTCGCAGATTGATCGCTCAACAGCTGCTTCAAACATATTTGATCGTTTGGGAATTGTATCCAAGTGTGCGGACAAGGCCCGAGACGTCAGATTGCTTTGTGATGCCTATCTTGAGTGGGCAAAGTATTCTATAAAGAAAAACCCTATCTTCACTGAAAGGAAACGAAAAAAGGAGCCTGTTCAGATTCCTAAAGACTTAACTATACGGAATATATCAAATTTACGTGTCCCTGTCACGACCGCAGACACGCCTTTAGATCCCAGTATGCGTTACGAAGAGTGTGTATGGATTCAAGGCTATGCTCCCCACTTTGAAACGGCAGGAGGTATCAACTTACCGAAAATTTCCTACTGTTTAGGCAGTGATGGAACAAGATACAAGCAACTGGTAGGCATTTATCACCGGAACGTTCATAACTCTTTATTGACTTGATTAAATCGAGAAGTTTAAAGGAGAAGGTGACGACGACCTTCGTCAGGATGCAGTCATGGAGCAAGTCTTTGAACTATGTAATCAGGTCTTGTGTAGAGATCGGGAGACGCGAAAACGGCAACTTAGCATACGGTCATACAAGGTCGTGCCATTAGCTCCTCAAGCTGGTCTGCTGGAATTTGTTGGGAACACGACGCCCATGCAGGGCTGGCTGGCGCTTTCACACGCGAGGTAATTGCTTTCAATCAGCTTATACTTTACCATTTTCTAATATTGAACTAGATACAATCCGACGGATCTGGCTTTCAAAGAATGTACAAACCAGCTGTCTACTTTGAGAAGGGAGACGGATAGAGTCAAAGACAAGACTGTGCAAAAAGATGCACTCGTAGATCTCTTCAAGAACATCCGTCAAAACTTTCGTCCAGTCATGCGTCACTTCTTCACAGAGCGCCATAAGGTGCCCCAATCTTGGTTCGAAATGCGGCTGAGATACTCGCGAAGTGTCGCAGTTGCGTCTATAGTTGGCCATGTATTGGGTCTAGGAGACCGACATATTTGCAATATTCTACTGGACACAGTCTCTGGAGAAGTAGTTCATATCGACTTGGGCATTGCTTTCGAGCAGGTAGTTTCACTGATCATTTAGATTTTGATTTGCACTAAATATTCTATGACTAGGGAAAGTTACTTCCGATTCCAGAGCGTGTGCCCTTCCGCTTGACTGCAGACATTGTAGATGGCTTCGGAATGTCTGGCACGGAAGGTGTCTTTCGGCGATGCTCAGAAGAGACGCTTAGAGTCCTACGCGATGGCTCGGATGTCATTAAGACTGTCCTTGAAGTATTCAAATATGACCCTCTCCATTCCTGGTGCGTTTATGGCTCCCACAATTTAGTATTTAGACTTTCTGATTTGTTCCCCTATCTAGGACTGCGAGCGCCGTGAAAATCCGTAAGGCGCAGGCGGATTCAGTACATTTGCCCACGCATGAATCAGATCGTCTTGGCATCGGCATAGACATGAGCAGTGGGATGGAAGACGAAGCGGCAGACCGAGCATTAAACGGCGTCGCTAGCAAGCTCGACAAGTCGCTCAGCATTGAATATACTGTCAATGAGTTAATCGCGGAAGCTACGGATATCACCAACCTCGCGCTTATGTTTGCTGGTGCGCCTTTATGTTGCCTTTCGTTTTCGTACACCTCTGATGGTTTCTCTTCTTTCAGGCTGGAGTCCTTTCTGCTAATTAAAACTCTCATCATCGTCGTAATTTTTTACAACCATCTCTCGCAATTTACAACTTTGTATTGGCTCTTTTTGCGATCTATGGACCAGGATATAGACTGTCTGTATTTTCTAATCCTAACGTATTTCACGTATCATTTTCTCTATGCTGTACTTCAGTCTTATCCGAATCAGTCATCTAGCTTCATCCACTCGTACTATTAAACTCTTTGTATTTTGTATCACTCGCATGACTTCCATATTTTTCCCGACAGAGAACGTCGAGTCAATTCAGAAAGAACGTATGGAAACTATAGAAGTAGAGAAGTATATAAGGCGGTGCCTATAAATGAGTCGTCACTGTACATGAAGGCCAGGGATTAGTAGAGCAGAGCAAATTTAGTCGTCAAAGATGTTGAAATACACGTCGACTCGAGACGAATATTCGGGTGTGCAGGGGGACCCTCACAAACGTGTGAGGGTTCCGAACGTACAGGCGAATATTAAAGACAAAAAACACGGAGTTAAGAGTAGGTTAAAGAGCACACGAGCTCGAAACGAAACAAAAGATACACAGAGAACGGAACACATACATGACCTTAAGCTTTATGAAGATAGAAGATCTGTAGTAGTAGCTCCGTAGTAATCAATGGTATGTCCCAAGAGGAGCATACCTTTGTGTGCTGATTTGTCTTTGAGAATCAATACACTTTTCCGCGAAAATAAATAAATAGCAATAATATCTACTTCATCCCGGTGCTCAAGTCTACGAAGGCAAGAAAGTGCAGACAAATGTAAACAGACATTGCGTCAGACGCGTTTTCATCACGTGCTACATCATCACCGACCTAAGAAGGCAGCTCCCTTCAAGTATAATTATAAGAAAGCAACCTCGATGCCTGACCCTGTTGGGAGATATCCTCTATTTCCCAGTCGACAATTCAGAGTATTATTTCAGAGAATTCGGGAGGAACAGTGTGACGATCATGTTAAAAAACATTTATATGTACTACTTTTATTTTTCTCTGTGTCAGGGTCGACCCCGTGGGTCAAGTGAGAGAGTTCTGGAAAACCCGACCTGGGTCAGGGTCAGGGTCAGACAAACTTTGCTCTGCCCTGACCAGACCATTGAGAACACTAGTGTGACCTCCCCAAATACATCTCTATCCGTAGTTGAAAAGTCTGAGTTGTTTCTATGGCTAGGCATCAGGAAAAAAACAGGTCAAAAACAGGATTAACTAAGGGGCTATATCTACTATATAGTGCTGTACAGTAGCCATAGACCCTTAGTTAACCCCATTTTGTTTCCTGATGAGTCTCCGGATTTGAGAACGACCCAATGAGTTGTCTTGCGGTGTGTACTATAAAGGTCTGAATCGACCCCTGAAATTCGGCATCATTGGTCAAAACATAGTACTCACGGGCGTAGTAACCGAACAGCGTGGGAGAACAAATGATTGACATTTGAAACTGGCTGTGTTCAACAAGGGTTCGCCCTGGATTGAGGAGGCAGCAACCGAAATGATATGGATTGCGGCAACTTCTGACCTGACTCACCTGAGGCTTCCTGCGCTGAGGCTGAGGTGAAATATCGAGGCTCGTCTCGTAGTGGCAGGAGCGACGTCACTGGCAGAGCGCTTTGCCAGTGGTTAAGAAGTAAGCATGGAGACTCGGAAAACTGGGAGAAAGCTCCATTGTCCATTTTTGCTTTGTCCATTTTTGCTTTCCGAGTCCATCGATGAAAATCCTGGCTTTGAATACATGGTTGCTTTCATCCCCTAACGACCGCTTTTCAAAAAATATCAAATGTGAAGCACGGGAGTACTAGTGTAGTTGTGACATGGGCATTTTGCATGATTTAATAATACTGTGACAGTGTGAGCGAGGGTAAGTTGGAAGGCCATGGTCTTCATCACATTCACGATGTGAATTACCTTCCGCAGTACCTGAGAAAGAGTAGTCCAAGTCCATGAGGCTCTCTGGAGAATGAAGGAGGGGAAATAAGCATCTTTAATTTAATTTTAAGAAACCCTTAGAATAGAATAAAAGGAAAGAACAAAAGAGAATAAACCCGAAGAGGAAACCAAATCGAGAAATCGAGCAGTGACTGGCGATGGCCGTGCACGATGTCGAGCAGCTACCACTCGTCAAGTTCTTCAAAGTTGAAAGTCACGGTCGAATACATAAGGCCGAGTCGAAAGTCTGCACAGGAATACGCAGACTTTTTCACAGACGAAAACATCCAGGCAGCAGCAGCAGCCAGCTACCAGCCAGACTTGCTCGCGACCGTCAACGCTCCTGTCAAAGGTAAGTGCAACATCGCTGCACATCGTAGTCATCGATAGACGGCGTTGACGGCATCTGCAGCACGCTCACCAGAACGGTCAAAGACTCCGCCGGCGTCATTCAAGCCCGTCCCACTCCATCGCGCGAAGACGCCTCCGCCGAGTAACATTTCACCGCGCCGTGAACGCGTTCGAGCCAGCCTTCAAAAGGCACCACGTCAGCGCAAACAACAACAGCAACAGCGTAACAGCGCAGACAGGCTTCTATTAGACAAGAACAACCTCTCTGCATCGGAGAACGGAGGCATGGCCACAACAACGTCGCCCCCACCACGTCCTTCGCGTCAGAACACTGCAAACCTCAACGACCTCTTTACTCCGCAGGCGTCAGCACAGGCGTCGGAGCGTGCTCAGCGTCGCCAGTCGCTTCCCAATTCTCCAGCCTTGGTTTCCGATCCGTACTATGTGGCCGAGTCTGCTCCGCCCGTCCAAGTCGACATCGCCCCTGAGCACACCTTCGCTCCTCGTGCCCGCTCCTCGTCCAAAGGCGCGTCCAGTGCTTCATTTGTGTCCAGCGCTGGCACAATCAAGAAGGGAACCAACTTTATGAGCTTCATGAATTTCATCAGCAGCGCCAAGCGTCCCGAGATTAGCACGCCGTACGATCCTGTCCACCTCACACATGTCGGCTTCAATGCAAGCACCGGCGAGTTTACCGGACTTCCGCGAGAGTGGCAGCAGCTTCTCCAGGACTCGGGAATTTCTCGCCAGGATCAGGAGAAGAACCCTCAGGCTGTCATGGAAATTGTCAAGTTTTATCAAGAAGGCCGAGCCGAGGGAGGCAGCAGTGTCTGGGACAAGATGGGTGGGGTCAAAATCGGCAGCGAAAATGGCAGCCAGCGGTCAGCACCGCCTACGCCGAAGAAAGTATCTACAGCTGCTGTGTCTGCCCCGCAGCCATACAGAGCTGCTCCAGCTCCGCCGCCCTCAGTCACCACCACACCCGGTCTCGACCGCACGACCTCACAACGCCTTCCTAAGTCTCCCTCCGCGCCCAGTAGTGTCACCAGGAGTAACACTACCAACGGTGCTCGCCGTTCGCCAGCACCCCCACAGTCTGCAGGCGCGTCTATCCCCTCGGCTCCCGCGCCGCCAAAGATTCCCGTGAAGCAATCGACTACGACTGTGAGTCCCTCACGTGCGCCGCCGCCTCCGCCTGCATCCACACCTCACCCCAAAGTCGCGCCTCCCAACCAAGGCACCCCAACGCCGCGTCGGCGCGAAAAGAAAGAGAAGGATAAAGTGAAGGAGGAGGACGTCGTGCGACGTCTGCAGCAGATCTGCACAGACGCTGACCCTACAAAACTTTACCGTAGCCTAGTCCGCATCGGACAGGGAGCCTCGGGCGGCGTATACACTGCATACCAGGTCGGAACGAACCTCAGCGTCGCAATTAAGCAGATGGATCTCGAAAAGCAGCCAAAAAAGGACCTCATCATCAACGAAATCCTTGTCATGCGCTCCTCACGCCATCCGAACATTGTTAATTATATTGACTCTTTCCTCCATCGCAATGAGCTCTGGGTGGTCATGGAGTACATGGAGGGCGGTTCGCTCACGGACGTTGTCACTGCTAATCTGATGACTGAAGGCCAAATTGCCGCTGTTAGTAGGGAAACTTGCCAGGGCTTAGAGCATCTTCACCGCCATGGCGTCATTCATCGCGACATCAAGAGCGATAATGTCCTGCTCAGTCTCACGGGCGACATCAAACTAAGTTCGTGATCCCTCTCTTTGCATACTCCCTGTTACTTACTTCGCCACTCAGCCGACTTCGGGTTCTGCGCGCAGATTTCTGACCCCGCCCATGCGAAGCGCACGACGATGGTTGGCACGCCATACTGGATGGCGCCAGAGGTTGTCACGCGCAAGGAATACGGCCCGAAGGTCGACATCTGGAGCTTGGGTATCATGGCTATCGGTGCGTTGTCCTGCTCTCGTCACGCGCTAACTTCATTTCCGGAGACTCACTGACGCCTTTTGGTTTATACAGAGATGGTCGAGGGCGAGCCGCCGTACCTCAATCAGAACCCACTGAAAGCGTTATACCTAATTGCGACGAATGGGACACCGACTATAGCAAACCCGGAGTCGCTCTCGCCGACATTCCGGGACTACCTCTCGTGCACGCTTGAAGTTGATGCGGATAAGCGACCAGATGCTGCGCAGCTGCTTCAAGTACGTTTTAATGTACCTTCATAAATTGACGCTGCCTTCTCACGAGCTACCGACGACCGGTGTTTTCATTTTATCTTATAGCATCTGTTTTTTAAGCTCTCCGAGCCATTGCGAACACTCGCGCCGTTGATTAAGGCTGCGCGCGAGCTGTCGAAATCCAAATAGAGAAGCCTCGGCGGGGATAATTGCAACAAAAGCAGATGTGGATATGTATTTTTGGTTCGAGGTTTACGATCTATGGTTTCATGGCCTATTGGGTATCATTTGGTAGGCGTGCAGGCACATGCACTGGGACTGGGTACACGCGGGTGTTGATCATCCGCTCCTCCTCTGGGGGTAGGGAAGCTGGATATGTACAGTGATACGGACACGGGTCTTAATCTCTCTTCCTCCCCCACTCATGACCAGCACATATACCTTACCTTCGTTCTCAGTTCCCATAGGCAGGGCCCGTCATTCATTCCCTTATTTCCTCCCTCTTCTCTTTCCCTTCTCGTGCATGTTTTCCAATACTTCGTCAAAAATTCACTGTGACGATAACAAAATACCGTTAGCCCCTCCGTGCTTTGCATATCCGTGTTGTTCTGAACCTTCTTTCAACTGACTTTTCCCGTCTTCTCCAGCCTACCCTTAAACTATAGAGTATCCATAAATATTTCGGCTGGATACGTTGTCCTATATATATATATCCAATATCCCTCATACATTCATTTATCACTGGAGACTGAGGGTTCCCTTTTTGCTATCAGTCAGAACCTCTCTGGGTTTCACACATATCGTATCAATTATCACTGTAACTTCTGCCGAAGCATCCTGAACTGAAATATCATCTCGAAGCCTGCTACAATTGAGTACGAGCACGGACCATGCTATGAAATAAAAAGTCAATGTATTGAGGTAAACAAAAAAAAACGTGAGTAAGACCAAGCACTAGTATAAATGTTAGATGAAATAAAAACCATGCTAGCTCTGTAGACAGCAGCTCCAGCACTTCTCAATCACCTTCCATCAGTACAGTTTATGACTCTGTAGATGGACGGGGTTGATATGGGCCTTACCAGAACCGAAACAGAGTAGAACATATGTGGTCTGATCGGGCAGAAGAAGGCCAAGATTATAGAAAGACAATGAAAAGAAGAGACGGGGAAAGGGGGAAAAGAACAAAAAACTCTGATGTATTGACGATGATAGTCTGGTCGATGAACAAAGAGACTCGAAGAATTTTAACGGCTTTTCTCTCCGATATGCACGTGACAGTATTCATCCGAATGAAGCAGTTAGTTCTCATCACCGGGATTTTCGAGTTGCGTTGTCGAAGTCGGACGAACCTCCTCCGCGACCTCAAGACCAGCAAGATCTTTCCTTCCTCAGCCCAACATGGTCAGTGCTTATGTCTTTTTTGTCGACCTGATCATCGTTGTCGTCGGTCGCTTGAAGAAACGGTGGAAAACAAGGAGCTGGGAGGATGGATGGCGGGTGGATGCGTTGGATGGCATTAACCAGAACGACAACGATGATATACGGGCGACAAATAACTTGTCGTTATTCAAGACGATACTGACTGTTCGTTTTGCATAGGCCCGAGGACCCAAAAAGCATTTGAAGCGGCTCGCCGCTCCCTCCGCATGGATGCTAGACAAGCTCAGCGGCACCTATGTGCGTACAAACCAACCTGCCCTTTTGTTAGTTTGCAAATCTCACATTTTACTGTGTTCAGGCGCCCCGTCCGTCCCCCGGTCCTCACAAGCTGCGCGAGTCGCTGCCGCTAACAATTTTCTTGCGCAACCGGCTGAAATACGCGCTCAATGGGCGTGAGGTTACTGCGATCGTTAAGCAGCGTATCATCCGCGTCGATGGCAAGGTACGCACGGATGAGACGTTCCCCGCGGGCTTCATGGACGTGATCTCCATTGAGAAGTCTGGCGAACACTTCCGTCTGCTGTATGATGTCAAGGGCCGCTTTGCAATCCACCGCATCACGCCTGAGGAGGCGACCTACAAGCTCCTCAAGGTGCGCAAAGTCGCGCTCGGCGCTAAGGGTGTGCCATACCTTGTCACACACGACGGCCGCACGATCCGCTACCCAGACCCGCTCATCAAGGTCAACGACACCGTCAAGTTCGACCTTGAACAGGGCAAAATTACCGACTTTGCCAAATTCGACACTGGTAACATCGTCATGATCACCGGTGGTCGCAACATGGGTCGTGCTGGTGTGATTGTTCACCGTGAGAGGCACATTGGAGGCTTCGACATCGTGCACGTCCGTGACTCGCTCGACCGTACTTTTGCGACTCGGTGAGCATTCTCTTGTCTTTCTCATTGTATTTTCGTGGCTGATTTTTTTTTATCGTTAGTGTGAGTAACATCTTCGTCATCGGCGGGGGCAGCAAGCCTTGGGTCTCCCTGCCGAAAGGCAAGGGTACCAAGCTCACTATCTCTGAGGAGCGAGACCTCAGGAGGAAACGTGCTTCGGAGTAGTAGAGCGGTAGACGGATATCTCACTTTCCCTTATGTTATCACGTTTCCTTCTCTATTTCTAGGCCATGCATGTATGTTTTCTCACTTACAACACCAAAATACTCGCATGCAATATGTTCAGACGAGTGCAAAAAGTTCGGCATAATGGGCAAGTGACTAAAGTTCCTGCCAATGAAATGATTGGAATGAAAGAGTCATATGAGCTTCAAAGAACGATAAATTGACAACATGAGATCAGTATACTAGATAAATGCAAAATAAAAAGAATGATAAGTATATCAAATTGCGAACTTCGCCTTCACCAGTAGTCCTTTGTCCTAAACGCAATTTCCTCAGACTGCGCTGTCTCTCGACGTTTCTTCTTCTCCGCCTCCCAGCGTTCAAACCACTTCTGCATCTTTGCGCGGCCCGCCGCGCTCCCAACCCCCACAGTTGCGACCATACGCACCCAGTTAACACTCAGTGCAAAGCACGTTAGCTCCGCAAAGCTCGAGTGCTCCGAGTACGGCACGCCGTACTGCACGAGCTGCGCAGTCGAGTTGCGTGCGGGTCGCAGGTTCGCGTATGTGAAGCGCCGAGACTGTGCGCGCGCGATAACAGATGATACAGACGGCATGGGGTCCNGAGCCTGCAGGTGGTGTATACGTCCACCCTGTCGGCCGGAATGCCACTGCACGCGTCCAGCGGTCTTTCCAGCGCGCCATATAGTCCTTGAACCGATCTGACGCGACCATCCCGAGCGGGACGACGTGCACGCCAGCTTCGAGAGGATTGCTGGTCATGAGTGCGTGCAGCTCGGGGTCGTCTTGGCAGCGCAGAATGGCAGCTTTGCGTGCATCACAATAAACCTTAGTCTCCAAGGCCTGTGCGATTGCTGATAAGGAGTCNAAAAAAAGCATCATGGCATACGAGATTATGTCTTACCTTTCACAATACGCTCCTTGCCAATTGTGTATGTCCTATAAATGTATGAGCTCCACAGGCACGTTCTAAACCTGAGAACAGTACGAACCCAACAACTATAAGTACATTTTCTTCGTTTTCAGCCTTTTGTTTACCCTTTCCGTTATGTTCCCCGACCTTCGCCCATCCTCTTATTGAACTCTTCGCCAACCCAGATCCCCCATCTTCCGGTGCGGCTTCACCATCCAGCGACTCACCTCGAACAATACGTCGCGCGAGCTCTGCACATGCCGCACTAACGAGAGGCTGCGGCGGGAAGCAATATCTTGGATTGAGATAGGTCGTATCTAGGTACACAGTATCGATGCGCCGACCGCGCACCGCAGGATGCAGTGCATGTTGCGGACATGCGCGGAAGTCGCCGCAGTGCAGATAACGAAACATCCTTGTGCTGCCGACAAAGGGAGATTTATATGCACTGTCTCCTGCATTGATTGTTTGCTGTCCCTCGAAGAGGAAGAGACAGGAGCCTGGGCCTTAGAAGTCGTCAGATTGGAGACAATATGACATGAACAGAACAAGTCCTACAGTGGTTCGCGTCTATCAATGTTACTTTCACTCCGCCTGTGTTCGGGATTTCTGTGCATAAATTCATTGGCAACGGGTGAACCCACTTCTTGTCAACTGATAGCATGTGAATGATCAAGTTAGCAGTCGTTTCTGAGCTCGAAATCAGTATACCGAGGTAAAAATAATTATAATAGTAAACCTGAGCAATAAATAGGTCCGTTCTTCCAATTAGAAGAGAGGTTCGTATAATGATCTGAATGTGCATGTCTAAATTAAAGTTAACCATCTCATTCTTTCAAGCGTAGACATAGAAAGCGCACGTTAAAAAATACGCTGTGACACCCGGGATATTGCCATACCGAAACGCGTCGACCGAAATGGGCATGCCCTGTAGAACCTTATAGAACGGCGCCTTACGCCGGTTCGTCTTCGTCGGCTTAGAATCTTCATGGGCCTGAGCTTCCTCCCATGCCGAGCTTTCATTGTGTGATGACATGAGCACTGAAAATGCATCAGCGTTTGAAGTCTTATGCTTCGGCTTTGATTCAGCTGTGTATGGCACTGTGGGTCCATTGGAAGTAAGGAAAGACGATAGAGGCCGAAGAGACTTTGAGCTGGACGAGGCTTCTGCACGACCCGGAGCAGGAGTATCGGGCGAGTCAAGACAGGCATCCACATGCCTCTGGACGCTCTATAAACAAACTTAGCTCGGACGTCTGTGAATGGTGCTTTCTACGTACCGATGAATCTAAACGTACGAAAAACATTCCGCAAATTGGACAGACCTCAACACCCTCAGTAGTTTCAGGCACCTCATCTTCGTCTTCGGTCTTTATAGGCAAGAGATCCTCCCAGCTTCCCTCCAGTTGATCTTCAGGAATGAACTTGAGCTCATCATCACCCATATTTACGTCCCAGTCGTCAGGAATGTCGGTAAAAATGTATTCCTCGTTTCCAGTATAAAAACGAAAACATTCAGACGAATGATACGACGGCTTCACATTCGAAGTCGCTGAGACAAGTTCTGGAGAAAGGCCTTTGTCGCAGAACTCCTGACGAAGTTCAGAAATGTTGCAGATATCTGTTGAGGTAGGAAGTTTTATGTCGCCGTGCGTCCGACTGCTCGTTGCAGAGATAGATGGTATAGTAGATGTGACACCCCCAACAGAAAATATGTTCTCGTTATTTTTTGAACCGGAAGCACTGGCCTTCGCCTGAGGTTGATGGTGTTGCTTCGCATGGCTCCCGTCCCCACCTTGCGTGCATGTCTCCCTTAGGACTGTCCTTGCTCGTTTCCGTGGTTTCACGTCCTCCAGGATCTCAACATCACTAGAGTTATCGCATAGCTGTACCTCAACCTCCTCGTCCGACTCAATGACGATGACCTCCTGGGGCAATGTCACAAGCGACTCGTCTTCTTTCTTCACTAGAGGTCCTCGACTCGGTATAGTCTTTTCGCTGCCTTTCGTGTTCTTCTTCCCCACAGATAAATTAGAGGCCACGCCGGACACAAAGAAGTTCAAAAGCGTTGTGTTTTGAGGGGCATCTTTGCGCCTCTTGGACATTGTTGCTCTTGCGAAATGGTTGCGCGCGACGCGTCCGATTGTCTAACTTTGCTTCAAGACTACCGAGCAAAGCATTAGATTGTTGGGGGTAGAGCCCGAAAGCGTCTGAAAGTGCAGTCTAAGACCTTCCATAAACGAAACGAGTAACATCACGGAACACTTCCATTTATAGGCTTCAACCCTAATAATATACTGTGGGTTTAGTATGTAATACTTTCTATCTTTCCAAGAGCAATATTAATATTTGCAGGTACGAAAGCGCATGTTGTTTATTTAACGATTGTTGATAGAATACAGGTTTAACATGGACCATGGACGTTTCTTGTGCTTCGTTCGTCGAGATTCAGTCAGCTGGTAGCCTGCGAAAGGTCCCGATGGCGATGGATATAAAGCACGCAATATAAAAGTATTACTGTAACGCGCTCTCAGCTCCCACTGGCAGCAGACTCATAGTACTTAGGACAGCATAATATGTCCAGCGATAACACGGCTTCTGCCCTTCTTGATCGTGCTCCAGTCCGTCGCGTCGTAACAGGCCACACACCCGATGGTAAGGCCGTCGTCGTGGATGACTCTCCTGTAGAGCCGCATGCTTTCGACCCTTCGCCGTCGCTCTTCACCGATCTTTTCTGGACGGACACGTTCCCACCGGACAACGACGTCGACTTTAAGGATCTAGCCAAGGAACACTCGCAGGATCTTATCAGTCCCAACGGAAGTTCATTCCGTGTAGTGGAGATTCCGCCAGGGACAGGTTCGGTGAGTACAATCGAATGATTTCTATCACCCATACTGGACAAGCACTGATTATAAAATATTGAAAGCCATTTCACCGTACTGTATCACTCGACTACGGTATCCTCATCCAAGGGTCAATCACCTTGCTGCTCGATGACGACAAGCGCGTTGTTCTGAAACCAGGTGACGTTGTTGTCCAGCGTGGAACCATCCACGGTTGGCTCAACGAGGGCAATGAATGGGCACGCATGTACTTCATCATGTTTCGTAAGTGTTTCGATCCAATCTTTCGTTCTTCTGGATTTGTTTTTTGTTTACATCTAACGATCCGTAGCTTCACAGAAAGTGAAGATAAATGATAGAGAGCTCGAGACAGAGTTTCGCGAGTGAATAACAATATCCAGTAAATGTGTAAATTGCAAATCCTTGAACTTCTTGACATGCAAATTCACGCGGATAATCCGCGACCGCTAATGCTAATAATCAATACGATGTGTCTTGCAAGATAAACCTCAGGCCCTAGAATTCTCACAATTACAGGGCTATGGAATCAGGTGAGTGAAAACTTGATTCGACGAGTATGTATGACGTTCTCTTTTTCTTTATTCCTAAGATACTGTACTCTTTTCAGATAATAGTTACTCTTCGGAATCTCTTTTCAGATAATAGTTACTCTCCGGAATCTAAATTTACAGGTTAAACTCGTAATCACTGAATTGGTTGGCCAGTCGGACGCGAAATATTTTGCCGAGATGGGAGTCGCACGTTATAATTTATGATCCATTACTTAGGCCAAGCGTGATGATGGTTAACCGGCGAACAAAACCATCATGGGTAATTTCTTCTGTCCCCGCGGGTCGGACTACAAGTATCGGTGTATTCCTGGGTCTCTAAGTTATGACGGCGTCGATCTTTCAAGGTTATCTCATCTCATATTTCCATGCGCACTGCCAGTTCTTGTGAATTCGTTTTTTATGAGTCCCAGATCAATTCTCGTAACTGACAAGACTATATTTACAGTCGATTATACATGTATATCAACAAAGGGCAACGGACTTAAATGTATAGATGGTGAATCCGATTCTTCCTTGGAACATTTTGCGCACTGGCAAATAAATCCCCATGCTCCTAGGAGTGCTTCTCTCCTTTCTTCTAAGTTGCTGTCTAAACCTTCGATATACGAAATGCATACTTCTTCGCCCTTGTGTATGTCATGATTTGTCCAAGCCACCATGCTCCGCCCTGCCACCAAGTATTCCACGTTCGGAACACATGAGTGGTTGAATAACGACATTCCTGGCCATACACCGTACGCAAGGAAATTCCGGTTTTTTTCTTCGTCCTCATCCGACCATAGACCAAAATTATTTGTCTCATGCCGCGTAAACACTTCTTCGAGTGTGGCGCGGCTCAGAGCCTCCGTCCGGAGGATTGATTGTGGAAGTATGCTCATTAAATACAAGTACGATGACGCTGTCATCTGGGTCTTGTAGAGGGATCTAGGCTTCTCAGTGCTTTTGAGTGTCAGGAACTTGGACCATTCCTCGGTATCACGGCAAAGGACTCCGCTCAGAAAGAGGAACAACGCCATACCGTCTCTTACCGGAGTTCTCATTGCTTCTTCCCGTGCTTGTCTTCCATTTTCGAGCGTTGTCGAGTCAGAATTAGGCTCTGAAGAGAGGCGAAAGGAGCGAATGGATGCTGCTTGCTCTTCAGCCTTACTCCAAATCTGCGGCGGCGCACTGTAAGCAAGTTATCGCTTCATATATGATCAATTCGACAAACCTCTTCGACTTCCATCTCACTAAGCATGCATTTAGTCTCGAATTTATAGTCATGGTCCATCAGCTGGCATACTTCCTCTGAACGTATAAATTCATACACTGCCGCGTGCGCCGCAAGACCCTCCTCTTCGTATTTCTCTTTCCAACTCGTCATACATTCATCTTTGCAGAAGCTCATACCATCTCTCTCGAGGAATGAGTCACAACTATCCTTAGTCGTCGTTCGAAAACACCATGAACATGTCTTAAATCCCTCACTTCCGTTTATCGCGTAGATGATGGGATCCGGATCTGTAAGCACTATAGTTTGTGCAGGTATATCTTCTGTCGCATATACTCCGTACCCAGCATCCGGTACAGCCCTGAGCTCCAGAAGTCGCCCATTGATCAATCTAGGGGGTGTTCGAAGTGATTCAGAGGACATTAGGACAGATAGTACTAGTAGGAATTGCAGACTATATATCTACGCAACTTGCTTTGCATAGCCTATTTCCCTCCGCGACGCTTTTCAGCAATGTGCATTGTGATCAGGCATAGGACATAGGACAGCGCCGCCACATACCGCGGTACTAATTTCTATATACTGCTTTTAAATCTTGAAAGGACTTTTTACAAATCAAAATTTTGTCTCATTCTGGCACTGCAGCCATGGCGCCCATACAAAGGATACAAACGGTTCAATATAAAAGCTTGAGCTTGGATGGCGACTCGATCCGGTTGTTCAGACACCCGCGCGCTCTGGGGGCGTTACTGCATATATCTTTCTGAAGAAATTTCGGAAATGGCTAAAATCATTATGCAGACAAGAAGGACAAGAAGATGTCGAATAAATTCGTTTGATTTCATACTACTATGTATGTACATGCATGAAGGCGTATCCAGAAAAGCTCTCCAGTCTGTAAAGACGTCGGGCAAGATGTATAGAAAATATAGAGAAAATCTAGGAAATATATGGAAAATATTTATCCAAGCAGAAGTAATATATCCAATGTCTAGTTTGTATGCTGATCGTCGCCCTGAATATTATAGGGGTTATGTGAATAAATAAAATATACGCAGTGACCTAATGTATGAAATAGAATAGGAGATGACTACCGCACAGACGTGCGTCAGTGACACGATGTGGTATGCCAATCGAGGATGGGATTTACTCACAAACTTATTATAATTTGACTCAGTCTTCGGAGGGACTCGTGATATTCGAATTTGACCCCGACCTCGACCTCGTTCGCGGCGACGTCTCCTCGGAAAGATAAATGGAGCCTGGTTGCTCGACATATTTACCCTTCCGCATAACAGACGCCGGAAGCCTGACAACGACAGTCAAGTTCTCGTATTGTTCAGGTGGCAGAGGCAATGGTAGAAGAGGCGATGTCGATCTTTGATCCGGCCTCTCCTTATAGGACTGCGGGCGTGAAGGCCCGGCTCGTTTCGAAGGCGACGCTTCCGAATTCGATACGAAAAGCTCCCATTGCCATGGGTCGCACGGAACATCCGAAAGATCATCTATATGAAAAGACAATTAGGCAACAGCCTTGAACAGATCAAGATTCAAAAACCTACCATATAACCATTCTGTTGGCCATGTAGACTTGAAAGATTCGGCTGACGTCATGGACATCTCTGAGTCTGTCTCTATCTTCGTCTTTACAACACCCTGAGCCCATCGAGCCCAAGTCCGATCGCGGTCGCGGAACGATACAGCAGTCATCAGGGACGGAACGAGCCCCCGGCTTACAGCGGATGCAAACCCTTGCCCTTTCGATGATTCGTCCCACACGACATCGTCGAACCAATCTGACGGCGGGATGTCTGTGAGCAAGACGTCCTTAGAGATGCTTCCGAAGGCATCATCGACAGAGAGCGAAGGTGATTGCGCGCGAGGCGGATCGTCAGAGGCTTGATCTCCTGCACGAATCCCAGTCAGTGGCGAAGAAGCATGCTGAAGGGGTCCTGTGTTGCTTCCAGATGCTAAAGCATTATACGGAGAAGATGCCACTGACCCATGCAAAGTCGTTACAGCTACGAGAGGAGACACCATCTCGAATAGATTATCGACATCCGAAGGGAAGGAAGAACTAGATGACTGTGAACGCTCAGCCCCGATGGACTTTACGGCGAGCAGCTGCCCTGTGTCAACTACAAGAATATAGTGAGTACGAACAGCTGCATATATTTAAAGGATACACCTACTGTAGAGTCCAGGACGAATTCTTGAGGCAGGCGACGGGGTAGACGGCGCTTCACTCCCGGACGACTCAGAAGTACTGATAGTCATAGACGCACATAATGCAGCAGGAGCAGGAGAGTCTATTAGAGAAAGCATGAGAGGTCTACCATGTCAATAAATCTGCACAAATAGTAACACAACTGGACGTACGAATACCAAAGAACTCAGAATCGTCCTTGTCTCCATTCAAGATCGCAAAGGAAGCCAGATGATTCGAGGACGACATCGGAGAGAAGCTAAAAGGTGTTAGAGGCACATGGAAGTCGACAGGTGGAGCACGAGGGTGAGTGCCTTCGAAGTCGTTTGACTCTCTGGATACGATGGGCCACAGCAAAGTTGGACCAAGGAAGTTTGAGGACGCTTCTGCTTTACTACCAGATACTCCTGAGTTCGACAGGGTAGACGGTAATGTGGGGAGCGGTGTGTCTGGATCATTGACTTTAGTCTCTACACATTAGAATGCACGAAATTAAGACGTACCGATTCCNAAAAAATGCTGATACATCATCGATCCCATCAAGTACCGCGAACGAAGCAAATCTGTCTGGTGGTGAGGTAGGTGACAAGCACATAGACGGCGTGAGAGGCGTAGAAGGGAGGAGTTCAATTGGCGACATCTGCAGAGGATCAGGGCCGCTTGGTTTGGTCGAGGAGATAAACGAGAGCGGAGCCGGCAACGAAACAAATGGATTAGCTCCAGTTGGATCAATGCGCTTCGCATTATCGGCTTTCTCCTCAACCTCGAGACTTGCAGTGATGGGCGGCGGCAGGACACGCCGCACTCTCGTAATTTTGCTCTTAGCATTCTGCTCAGCTTCAAGACTTGCAGATGCGAGCAGCGGCGGGACGCGCCGAGGAACATGTGAGATGTGCGACGCAGGAGGCGAGAACTTCTTGACGTAGGAGTCATGCATACAGGAAGTAAAGGTCTTCCTAGCGCTCGCGTCCTCTTGTTTTGTCTTCTTCGCCTTCATCATAGTCCTATGCACAGATTTTGCCTTCGTCTTGCCATCGGCCATTGGCTTCTTCTTGGTCGATCCAGTCAGTCCAGGTTGCGGGCTCGATAACACGTCCTCGTCGTCGCTGAAAGAAAGCTTTCTATCAATTCCTGCTAAGAACTCGTCGCTGAGTAAATCCTCTTCGTCAGGCACGGATGCGAGCACGGAGCGCGCGCTGTAAGTATGACTATAGTCATAGCTACTGCTGCTGCTGCTGCTACGTATGCTCGAAGCATCCGACGACGCGTCCAGTGATGCAGATTTGGACGACAGTGGAGATGGTAACTGCAAGAAAGAGGAAGAGGCGGCGGAGATTGCGACGGGGGAGAGAGGGAGAACTTGCGCCTCAGACTGATCCTGGCCAGTCTTATCGAGCGCACTGGCATCAGACGCGACGGACCCGGACGGAATTGCGATGAGGCTGAAGTTCAAGCTAGTGTCGACAACAAGGTTCGTGTCCTTCCGAATCGCACTAAATGAGACTCGGCGCTTGCTCGAATATGCGATTCTACTCCAAGGGGCTGGCCGCGCATAACTAGAAAGCAAGACTTCAGATGTTGAGAAACTACGTTTGTGGATAGGATCAGATAGCGCGTGCGTGGTATTCTGTTACAATTCGTTAATAATGATCCTTCATTAAACAGTGAACGTGAACGAACCAATGGCAGCGTAGTAGCTGTGATCTTCTTTGACTCATTTGAGTCTTCTGGGGGTTCGGATCTGCGGCCTAAAGTCGTTCCAGAGAGGTCCTTTCCAGTCGTAGGAGTCGCTACTGCAGTCGGTGCTGAAGCCGAAGGCGAGGAGTCAGACTCATTGCTGGTGGAAGCCATAGAGACGATAGTTGGTTTTGATTCCGTTGATGAACGATCATCCGTTCGAAAGGGATTAACATTTGAGCCCAAGTCCAATGAAGGATTGAGCACGTCCGAGATGGTAGTCGAGACAGTGGCCTCGGGAGGCCTTCTGCCGTTTGCAGTATTATTTGAAGTAGCTACCGCTCCTTCAGGTTGATTAGAGCCCATGGTTGTTCTAGAAATTCGAGGAGGAAGAGCACCAGCATTAGCACCGTTAACGAGTAGAGGAGCAAAGGAGCTAGTAGAAGCCAAGCTTTCGGACTGGGGTTCTTCGTCGAGCAGTACACCAATTCCGTTGAGAGGCAGTAAACTCGAAGTATAGTCCGGAGGATCAGGATCTTCCAGCATCAATGTAGGCAAAACATCACTAGAAGCACTAACGACTTGACCCGAGCGACTTGATCCAGGTCTAGCAAAAAGGACATCGCCATTCATGTTCCCAGTAGAAGCAAAATTGGTCAACCATGAAATGTCGATGAACGACTCAGAACTTGCAAGATAGTCGAGGCCGGGGCTGACAGCAAATGGATATTCGTCAAGTACATCTGCGATGTTCGAGCTATAATTAGGCTAGAAGAGAGATAATAAGCCAGAGTGAAGGTAGCACGCCGAAAAAAGACGTACAGGAGATACTGATCGGGTCTGTGCATGCTTTCTCTTCCAGGAGAATCGCTATGTTTCCAAGTAAATTGACGCTCTTCATCAGTACTTGATATACTAGAGCAGAGACGTAATGCCACTCACAAGGATGATGAAAGCAACGACAAGTACTCCAACGATAGCCAGTGTCTTCAAAGTGCTAGCTCTTGAGTAGGGTGAACTTACAGGACCATGCCCACGCATAGCAAGATAATCTTCGAGTGTGATGTACTCAGGAACATGAAAACCTTCCCCAACAGTGTGCTTGGAGAGCTTGGGTCTGGAGACCGGTGAGCTCGTATGCGGCTTGAAAGTTGTGGGCTGAGATGGTGGCTGCGAAGGACATAAGCTTGGGGAGCTAGCAAAGGTGACTGAAAAGGAGGGAAAAGCCGAAGTCATCGCGACGACGGAGGTGTAGGTATTTGTTGCCACAGACAAGGCGATAGTATATGGGTTATAGCTTGGATAGTAGTGATTGTGACATCCGACCAGAAATATAAGAGAAACGATAGAGAATAATTTATGTAGAGAAGCAAGACGCAGAAAATTGGGGAGCATGGTCGTACGCATCTTCGTAGCAGACGAGGTGGAAGGGAGAGTGAGAGGCAAGATGTTTACGGAAAGACGAGCTGGTCTGTATATAAACGCAACCGGGATGGAGAAGGCTGGCATACGCCTGAGCGGCTGACCTTGCGCATATTCATCGCTGAACCTTTCGACGGATATTCACATTTATATCAGCGTCAGCCATTGTCTATGCCAGCCTCCAGTTTATCTATGGCAGGTGTTGCTCGAAGACAAATTAGCTTCCGATGAACCTGCCTTGCTCTTTTCTTTTTTCTTTGCATTCATATTTCATCTGTTGTAACAATGAAGCATCGATCAAACTCTTGCCTCTAAGATCACATACTGTATGAAAATATCCAAGCACCGATTGTTAAGATCTCAATCTATCGCTGAGCCAGTCATACTCGCACTCGGAAATAGTGCGCGACTATTGAGCCACGGCTTTCACTAAAACAATTAACCTGAACATCCGTCTGTTGATGGATAGAGAATTTCAGCTGGAAGGTAGGTTCAAATTCAGGAGAAGAAGCGTAGAGGTAAATGCAAGAAGAAAGAATTTGCGCACCGTGTGTCAATTCCATTTCGTTGGTCACGCCCTAGGTTCTGCTGTCATCGTCACCAGTCAATCGATTCAATCCTCAATCACCCAGCCAAAAGTGGTCTCATGGAGGCTTCTGAACTATCTTGTAGTTGTATGTAGCCTTGTAATTCAGTTCGAAGGGGCGACCCCAAAACTTGAAGATCAAAGACAAAGTCTCGCTTTTCAGTGCCGCATATCATTATCATCTCGTGATAAGGGAGCAGACTTTGCCATCAGCAATTGCCAATTGTGATACATTGCGCTCATGCTGTGATATGAGGTCTCCGAAACAAGTCGAAAATATTTCTCTATTTAATGTTGCTGGCTGGTTTCGACGAAAGAGATGATATATTGTATGTACATCTGAAGTCTTGCCCTTTTTTTNGACTTGGTCTGCCGAGCCTAGATACATGGAAAAGTGCAATTGGCGCATTATGGGTGTGGGCTCCCAATGTGCAAAATGTCCAGCCCTCAGGCTGGAAACTGGAAACATGCCAATGATGCCATATATCCTGGCGAGCCGACTCGCCAAGTGGCCACGGTACGCACTGCGCCATTCAAGCAAAACGTTTCTCAACTATATTGTCAAACTTCTCTCACCGGTCGACCCACGATATATGATCAGTGCTCGACTTGCTGGATTATTTCATGACTCGAGTCGTTCAAGCCATGCCGAGAAAACGCCGGATCACCGCCATCCTACAATGTCGTCGTAAATTTCCAGTGCACCATATGCACGTCAAATCATTGGACTTGGTGAGTCTTATATCGTTAGGAGACTGTCTCCTGTGACTTTCAAGTTTACGTTCAAATCTGTTTGGTTTTATTGGCTTAGTATGTGCAAGCTTTCAGCTCGGTTGAACGGGTCTCAATAACTCTGTTGCATTAGCGTGCGACCTTCGGCTCAAGAACTGTTCAGTGTATCGAAGGACTCGCGATTCAAAGGGACTTCTTTCCTTAGTGTAGGATATGTTTTGACCCTTAAGATATTTTCGGTATTTTGAAGGAAGGTTCGTGATTGACGGCATGATCCCCTGAAGCGACTTTCGATGGGAAAGTATAGCTCATCACAGAAGCTGAACTGTAAAGGTAGGCTTTATTAAAGTAATGCGGACATTAATATTTCTTTAGGGAGGCATTTTTTCACTCTGACGCCTGTCCGAATGCGTCATCTGTCGCATGATTCAAGGACGGCTGCATAGCGTTATTTTCGTTTAGTTTAAATTGCTCCTCAAGCTCTGTAAATGGATCGATCCTATTTACTTCCAGGCTTACTACAGTGCAAAACCCATTGAATGACATATACAATACATACATGCAAAACTATCTAGCTCTTTAACCCTTGTAGACTAGTTTGAGATTCAAGAAAGTGTACAATTACAACATGATATTCCATCATACAGTTTCATAGTTCGAAGAGAAAGTAAAAAGGACAGATGTTGCAAGAACCGTGGAAACCCGACCAATACTTCTCCAGCTTATTCGTGGTTATTGGCGGTACCCAGGGCGGGCCATGCATTGGAGAGTACGTTCAAAATTCCATATGTATCCAAGCTGAGGTTGGTTGCCCAATTAGTTGTCCCGAAGTATCTTCGCCCGCTCGGCCCTCATATGCGAGCTACCAGTAGGTCCGACCTGCGCAACCATCTCGTCAAAAGCCACGCGAGCCTGGTACGAAGTGCATAGACGTCGAGAAAGTTTCTCGAATACAAGTGACCATGTAGCTCACCTGTTTGAAAAATGCGCCGTCATCGAGCGCGCGTATGCCGGTAAGAGTGAGGCCTCTCACAACTGCTAGTGCTGCGTCATGCGCCTGCGGCGTACGCGCTGCCTTTGTGAACTCCGCCGTATGATTACCGCCATTCGGAACGGTCGGAATTGCTATGTACACAGAGTCCCAAATAACCATCGAAAGTCAGTAAGCGAAAGAAAAAGAAAAGCACAAATGCGGAAGCCTCATTGTGTAGTAGTAGTAGTAGTAGACAATACACACCGAATGAGGGGTGCATGGCCGGAAGTGCTGTGATAGCCGTCACGGGAGAATAAGAAGCACGAACATGAAGACAGATTGACGTTTAAGTATTTACCGTAGGTGACGTTCCCCTGATTCGCGGTGAAGAAAAGCAAAGTTAGAGTACAGAGTTTTATAAGGTGGAGTTCAAGTCGACGCGATAAAAAACTCGCCACTTACGAAATCCGTTGATGCCCCTCCAATGCCGCCGTCCGAGCTGTAATCTATTCCATAATGCTCTTTAACTATTCCCAAGAACTCTTGTGCTTTTCGGCAGATGCAAAAAGGTTCAAAACGTCAGCTAAAAAATGCCTCGGAGTCGGAGTCAGAGTCGGAGTTCGAAACAACTTTACATAAAACTGGATTTTGACGCAGGTCATAGTACGCGATACCAAGCGAGATCTCGCTCCGACATGAGGCTGCTTGAGCTGCAGCCCTAGAATAAAAAAAAAATCAGCCTTTATTGTGGGCAGACCGATTGGACTGTCTCGTACATACTCGATGCATGCCTTGACCCTTTGAACTAAATCAGACATTTCCAGGTACGATGGGGCGCGTATTATCCAACGCATCTTGGCATAGTCGGGGATGACTATAATCAAGAAATACTCAGATGAGTCTAACGAGTCTCATAGGGTTATTTCCGCCTTGAAAACGTACTATTCGGCGCCCAATCTCGTCCCTCGATAATGCCGTGTACGCGGCAGTCCGGCTTAATCTGCTGGCGCAGCATCGAGATGCTGCTGTATGCCAAAACTGCGGCATCAAGCGCATTTTGACCTTCCCAAGGTGACATAGCGGCGTGTGCTCTGCCGGGGTGGACCATATTCAGCCGAAGGTTCGTAATTTTCAAATTATATTCGCGTTAGTACTTACGTGTGCCCGAAATATTCAACCATCAGCGGCTGGGCTGCGAACGTCGAGCCACATGCGACAGTGTGCGGTGCTCCGGGGCTAGGATGACACCTGAAATTACGATATGAGGTGAGCGATAGAAGTCTAGTGAGGTCTTTAGGGTGGTTGTTTCCATACATGATACAAATGTCCATCTCCTTGTAAACCCCTCTTTCGAGCAGTATTACTTTCCCTCCCCCTCCTTCTTCAGCTATTCATACATAAGGCATTAGTTATATCATGCATATTGATGTGAGTAAAACTCTTATGTATACCAGGTGTACCGAGAAGGATGATCTTCCCCGGAATCTTGAGCTTCTCCATAGCAGCCTTAGCTGCCATGGCAACACCAACACCCGAAATGGCTATTAAATTGTGTCCACATCTAGAGGGTTTGAGTAAAATGGAATATAAATTATCTAACGATGCTTATGGACATGTTGACGTACGCATGTCCGAGTCCCGGAAGAGCGTCCATCTCGGAGTTTATGCCGAGCGTCCTTCCACCCTTTCCGTATGACCACTCAGCTTTCCAAGCAGTCTGCAAACCAGTGTAATGAGGTGTGACGGAAAATCCACGGGATCGCATAAATTCCGTCAAGATGTCATGAGCATAACTAGGGTAATAGATCAAATATGCGAAGGCCAAAGTGCGAGGAACAGTGCATACAATTCTTTGAATGCAGTCTCAGGGTGATCTTCATTGTATGTTATTTAAAATAAGTCAATCCGGTCATGGTACTGATGACAGCAGAATGTAATAACCGTGTATTTTGAGACTAAGGTCCCTGAGGTCAGCATCCAGCGAGTTGATCGTTTCGTCGATAACATTCATAACGTCCGGGCGATAATGAATACTTGGGCCACTGGAACACTTGTACGGCGGCGGTTCGTCGGCATCGAGAAGCCATAGATCACGCTCATCGCACGTGGAGAAGGCGCAGGGCATTGTGCCACAAAGCTTCAGGAAAAAATGAGATCGTTAAACTTCGACTGCATATATAGAAGATGCATTTTCATGGCCTACAGAATGCTCATTTGTGATTTTGGTTCTGTCAGGGCTAGAGGTTGATACAGGAGCTCGATCCATTCTGCTGGCTGAGCCTGATTTGGAGAATAAACTGCAAAAGCCCGAAAAGCAACCTGCAATGTCGTGAGCCATTAGTAGAGAAGGAGGGTCTCAAGGAAGGATGGGGGAGAGTCGACTGCTTGCTGGGACAATCTGCAATATTTATATATCTACAGTGAGCTTGAGCTGCTCCGCTCCGAGACCATCCCGTGGGAGATCAGTAGGGGGCCGATTAAATGTATTTCGAGTTGCCCTGAGTGCTTGTGGAGGTCTACTGGCATACAAGGACTGGGGGGGGGGGGGAATCCGACATGATCGACCTCTTGGTCAGCGTACGGGTGTAATTCTGCCGCATGTGCATTCTGCATTTGCATTTGCAGCAGCGTTGACCCGGAAAGATCGGATATATATATATTCTGACATGGATGTACCAGACATTCCCTGTATGGGGCCGAAGATATCCCTATAATAAATGGAGCAAGTCAGAATTTCAAGCTGCTTCTTACGGTGCACAGCAATTTTATACAACCTTGATTATCTTAAATCCCTATTTCCTGTTTGGAACAACACACTGCATCCCATCCATCATGCATCGTGGCGCCCTTCATTTTAAAAGTCTTTAGAGTAACCCAATTTCACTCCCACACAATTTTCTTTGAGCTGTCGTCGCCGTGGTCTGCGGAGTCGTCGTCATTTCTACTTCTCGGAATCGGAGGCCGCCAAAAGAAAAGAGAAAAAAAAAAAAAGGGAAGAAGAACACGGAAATCCAATAAGATTACGTCAACATACCCCGAATAGGAGATTTTCGTTTATAGAAAGCACAGAATGCAGCCACAACCGCTGGTATATCTACGTTACGATGAGCAATCACAGCATACACCATCCGATAAACACGCTGGCCGCCAGCGAAATCGCACACACAGAAAGCGCATCGCCTCTCGTACGCACACCCCCGCTATGACTCGAATCGCTGCCGCTGCCGCTCGTACCTGCAGCTTGCGCGGAGGCGAAGAACTTGTCCCACGCTGCAATTGTCGCGGACGGATACGAAAACTCCGATGTCGCCGTGCCCGAGCCATACAGCACCGACACTCGTCCGGGCAGGATATTGCCAACGAGCAGGGACGATGCGCCCTCGCCGCCCGTAACGCTCACAGTCCCGGAAGTGTTTGTCACCAGTCCGGTTTCGTTGTTTCCTAGGATAAACTCGCGTAGTATGACCAGCGCCTGTATGGGCATAGATGAGCGGGCATGACGACATCGAGATCGCTATAAAAAAAAAGTCAAAACGCACCACTGCAGGCGCGAACTCAGGGACTTCGTGTCCGGCGTTTGCAACAAGAATGTAAGTCCAATTTCGTTCCTGGTGCACGATTCCAGCAAAATTTCCTGAATCGTCAGTGAATGGCGTCGAAGGTTTCCTTGTGAATCCCTGGATACCGCTAAACGTAGTATTCTTTTACAAGCAAATAAGTCATTTGTGAGATAGCTCTTTGTCAGACCACAAGACAGCGTACTTGTATTGATACTGAACAAAAACAGCGTTGTCAAAAATCGGAAAAAAAGGGAAAGAAAGTGGATATTGCTAACTTTCGCTACTGAAGTGAGGAACAACAGAGTCGTCATTTCCAACGTAGATAATAACTGATACGTTTCGTTCCGTGGCATTGCTTGCCAACTCATCGAAAAACGCGACAGGTCTGATACTTTGATAAATATATGAATATTGTGAGACACGATTGCAATACTGACTCGACACCTGCAGTACAAATATTTAGCATGTTCCTTTTCTTCGCAGAATAAACCACTTACTCGGATCACCAAAAGGGTTGGCATTCGCAGCTTCAAAGACGCAGGACGTCAAGTCAATGGTGAATATACATAAGAAGACGGAAAGACTGAACAACTCAACTTACCAATTTGCTCTGATGAGTTGAAGGGATAGGTGATCTGTAAAGTCCAGTTCTTGCTCGTCGGAGCATGCAGCGCCGTACGAGTCTGATTGTCTACAGAGAACTCTTAGAAACGGTATGTACAAAAGCATTATAATGATTACCGTTCAAGAATATAGTTGGGTCAAGTATCGATGGCGGTGCTCTCGCATCAGGGATGTTATAGGGCTAGAAAAAAGAGTAAGTTGCCATTCCTTCCTGCCTTTCCATACAATGATGACTGACGTTGAACGGCCCGAAGGCATCCTGAGATTCTATTACCACTTCGCTGGACAAGTCTAAAGTAACCCAATTAACTCTAATCACACCGGCACCATCTGATATAGAAAAGGCACACTCACTCCACGGGAGCGAGAAGTTCAGCGCGTAATCCATAACCTCCGAGGTCAAAAAGCATCCATAATACGGATCGATAGTGCCATTCGCACGTCCGGTCAGATCGCGCTTCCGCATCGCCTTCTTCTCCGCCTTCCATGCGCTGCGCCGGTGCTCGCGCTCGCGCACCTCGCGCACTGAAGGCGGGTGCGAGCGGCGCACGAGGCCCGCAGCGGGACGTGGAGTGCCATTCGCAATAGCGACGAGGTTCTGGCGCGTGAGCGCGGCCGACTTGCTGAGGAGCTCTGCGGCGCGCGCTTCATCTGTCGGCTGAGTCGCTGGCCCGACGGGTGGGAACTTCCCATTTTGCGGGTAGGTGAGGTTGAAGTCGTAGCCACAGAGGTGGGCTCTATTCAATTGAATGTCAGAAATCGAAGTGCGACTCGAAGGATGAAAACGAACTGTTCTTTGAAGTAGTTGTATACGTCAGTGTCGTAGCCGATTAATTGAGGGTAGGTCTCGATGACGCTCAACTGTATGAGATAGTATTACGATTTGTCTATGCGTCTAGTCATTATAAATTGCTCACGGCTGGGAGCTCCTCGTACTCAGATTCAGAGCCCATCCCGCCATTGCCAATTGCGATTTTGTTGAGATTGACAGGCGGGTTCGGGGTCGAGAATATTGCTTTCGTGATGTATGGCTAACCATAAGCAGCGATCGTCAGTGTCCAGAATCCAAATAGAAACAGTTCTGAAAAAAAGGGCTTACGATGTACGTTCCGGCGTAACTTTCTCCCGTAAGCAGCAGAGGGCGGGTGCCTAGGCTCGGGAAAACTTTCACCAAATTGTTCAAGAAGTTGAGCTGCAAAATAGTTAGTCCAAGAAACAGAGTGAAGAGAACAAGCCCTCACGAAGTCTTGGCCCATTTGATCTTCGTCCTCAACTATTTTTTTTTTACAATAAACCTGTGTGGAGTTTTCGAGATTCAATGGGCGAACGCACTGTATCCTCCATCTGATTCGGCGGTCGAATAACCTGTTCCTCTAAAGAAGAAGGTACGTATTTCAGACTCGGTCATAAGCATTTATGTATGAGTCACATACACAGGCTGGTCTACCCAAATATAGTCTACGAGCTTATCCCAGCTTTCGTTGTTGGGAACGAGGCTCCCGCCAACATCAACATGTATTGGTCCATTTTCAAGCAACAATCCAAGAATGCTCGACGCGCCCGGCCTTTACATATAAAATAAGAAATGCAATTATATATATAGAAAAATTGATACATACCCTCCATTCAACCAGATCGCCCACGGCTCCGAGGAATTTTCATCAGCACCGGCAGTCAACGAGCCACTCCTGCTCTCAAAGCCCCAAAAAAACAAAGTGTCGTTAGGGTGGTTCGTCCGGTTCACAGTGATACTGCCGGCCCAATTACGGCTGAGCGGGAAGGACACGTTGGGGAGTGGGTCCGAGACAAGAAAATCTGAGCCAGAGGAGAAGAAAAAAACACGTCACTAAGTCCGCTGGTTTGCAAGTTGTAAGGAATAGGCTTACAGTCCTGCCATGCGGGGCTGTAATCGCCGCTTGGCTTTCCGGGATAGTCTTGAGGGAAGGAGTTCGGCACACCCTGCGAGCAGACGGTGCTCGCCAGAGCCAGACCGAGGACGGTCAGAGACAAAGAGGGAAGAGACGTCGCCAGCATGGTTAGGGAGTCGAAAGCATGCAAAATACTTTATATATATATATATATTTTTCTTTTCAGCACAGGATCACCCGCATCAATTCGAAGATGATGCTTGTTCGACTACAAAGGATTAACCCAGTGCACGGCTCGGTCACGGAGCGGGTCACGAGGCAGTACTCTAGTGTTAAGCGTTAAGCGTTGCGATGGGATTTATTTAGTGCTGTGGGCAGGGAGTTCTGCCAATTTGCCGGCAGAACGGGCAGAACATTTAAACCATATATAGTAGTTTATAACCCTTTTCGGGACATCTATAGCACTTAAAATTAAGATGATAAATAAAGTATCAGTACTAGTATGTTAAGCTTCTAAATGTATTACTAATATGATATATTACCATACATGGGGCATTACAGATAATATATTACTCAAATGGGCATGCCAGCCGGCAGAGTTCTGCCGGTCAATGGACAACATATTGGGATTCGGATTATAAATATTACATACTGCAACTTTTTTTTATATTTCGGGAAACCCCAGCCGTTGCCACCAGGAATATTAATTCTCTTATCGTCACGGTCACGGCTCAGCGTCGGCGGTGAGCCCGTCGGCGTCATACACAACCAATGGCTCGACGGAAGCGTGTTCTTGACGACAGCGACGACTCGGACTCTTCTCCAGACTCTGATGAGGGTGATTTCAACAACTTTGGCCTCAATGATGACCCCGACGAGCGCGCTGAACGCGAGCTACTCGAAAATCCGTATGGACGTAAGAGGCGGAGGAAGGTGAACGGCAAGGACGACGCTACTTATGGTGTCTTTGCCGATGACAGCGAGGATGAGGGGTTTGGCGGTCGAAAGAAGCGACCTGAAAAGCGCAGCGACTGGACAAAGTACGTGTAGGCGCTGGCAAACCTCTTCACGAGTGAGTGAGTTCTCATTTTTCTATTTTTTCCAGAGCACCGGTCTTTACACCAAGCGAGAAGATGGTCAACGTTAACGAGTCTGGAGATTTTGGACCCGAGATGCAAGCAGAAGCAGAGGACGACAGGGACGAAGATAATGAGAGCAACAGCAGCGAGGCCTCATCAATTTCGAGACCGCCCTCTCCACGTGTTCGAATGGAGGAAGACGATGACTACGATGCCGAAGATAAACCTCAAGTGGGAGGTATAGGCTCAAAAAATGTAGCCCAGGAGGCCAAACCGGCGCCATCTTTCGCGTCTTCGGGTACAGGTTCTACGACCAATGGACTAGGCATCAGCAAAGGCGGCATCGGGTCGAGAAAAGGTGGTATAGGATCCTCTCGCGCCGAACCCGCCATTGTCGACCCCCACCCAAGCTTGCCGTCCGCTTTCGGTGCCTCTCGACCTCAGCTCTCCTTCCTTCGCTCGGGCACTGGCGAAGCCTCCGCGACGGGAAGCAAACCTGATGCGACACTCACCGCCGAAGACCATGCACACTTTAGCAAGCTCGCAGGCTCGTTCGGTGCGCGTATGCTCTCTAAGATGGGTTGGCAGGCGGGCACAGGTCTGGGCTCGGAGCGAACGGGTATTGTAACGCCCGTCGAATCGAAGCTGCGTCCGAAGGGCATGGGTATCGCATTCAAGGGTTTCAAGGAGAAGACGGCACAGAGCAAGGCGGAGGCACGTAGGCGCGGGGAAGTTGTGAGCGACGACGACGAGGAAAAGGTGGCCAAGCGCAGTAAAGAGAAGGGCAAGACTCGTGAGCAGACTCCTAGGGAGGACGTATGGAAGAAACCGAAGAAGTCAAAAATCAAAGTTGAGCATAAGACCTATGAGGAGATTATTGCGGAGGCGGGAGGGGAGCCTCCGCCTCCGGGCATCGGGAAGATCATCGACGCGACTGGTGCTACTGTCCGTATTCTTACATTTTTTCGAAAGCGCGTGTTTTTTTTGACTATTACTATTGTTATCTTCAGCTTCGTGAGGTGTCTTCTCTTGCAGATGTTTCGATTGCATCTTGGACACCATCCACAGATCCTATGCGAATACCAGAAGTCCGACACAATTTACGGTTAATCGCTGAGGCCTGCAAGGTCGATCTGGAGGGGCTCGCACGGGAAGCGAAGGTCCTCGCTGACAGGAAGAAATGGATCCAGTCTGAGGATCCAAAGCTCAGACGCAAAATTGAGAACGAGGCTGAACGTGAGTTCATATTGGCAGCACAGATCATTATATTTATGTGTCATTTGTTAGTTATCCGCAGGTTACAGGGCGTTCATCTCGTAGTGGATGACATCAATGCAAAAGCGAAAGAAGCTGCCATATCTGACTACGAGCCTACTTTAGAGACGTTTTCGTCGTTTATAGAACGGCTTCTTGCTGAATACTCGAAAGAGTATGAACTCTATCACCTGGACGAGATTGTAGTCGCTGCAATGGTTCCAACGGTCTGCCCATCTGCGTATGTAAGAGTTTGACAGATACTAACAATGGTGTATAGTTTCGGAGGATGATGGCAACCTGGAGGCCTCTCGATGAACCATCAGCATATACAACCATTCTTCGCAAATGGCGAAATGCGCTCAAAATGACTGTAGTGGACTCTAAATCTGATATGCAGGTGGACATCTATGGGACACAAACTGTATCATCTCGCCCTTTACAAGCGTGAGCTATTTTTGAACCTGCCAATGTTTATACTGATTCATTACTCGGCTTTTTTTTNAGAGATCAGCCTATGACGCCGTATGAAAGTCTGTTGTGGAACCTCTGGCTTCCAAAAGTTCGGTCATTCATCAAGTAAATCTAGCACATTCCCAACTTCAATGTAAAGTATATCTAACTTCCTGTTTCAGCAATGACTGGTCGCCCACAAAGCCAGCTCCAGCAGTAAAGCTTTTCGAGTCCTGGTCAGACGTCCTACCACCATTCATCAAGGACAACTTACTGGATCAACTCATCTTGCCGAAAGTCTCATCTGCGATATCCAATTGGAGTCCGAAGCGTGATGATGTGTCATTGCAGACAATAGTGTTTCCTTGGTTGCCCCACGTTGGACTTCGAATGGAAACGTTCGTAGATGATGCACGCAGGAAAGTGAGGAGCATGCTGCGCTCTTTTGCTGCGAATGATGGCATACCAAAGGACTTCTTGCCATGGAGAGAGGTGACATTCACTGATCTTATGTTTTATTTTCAATGGTGGGCGTTAAACTGTTGTTCTAGATTTTCAGTGGGACCGATTGGGAGGACATGCTTCTCAAATATGTCATACCCAAACTTAGCTCTCTTCTTCGTGACGAGTTCCGCGTCAACCCACGGAATCAGGACATGGAACCGCTCAAGCGCGTCTTGGAATGGTCAGCCATCTTACGATCCTCAATCATTGGGCAACTGTTGGAATCGGAGTTCTTCCCGAAGTGGCTCGATGTGCTGCACCTGTGGCTCGTCCAGCCGAGTGTGAACTTTGAGGAGGTTGCACAGTGGTACCAGTTCTGGAAGAGCGTGATTCCGGAAGACGTGCGCGCCATCTCGGCCGTCGACAACGGCTTCACGCGGGGTCTGCAGATGATCAACCATGCACTCGAGCTCGGTCCCAATGCGCCCACGAAACTTCCAAAACCCGACCACACGCGACGCGCAGAAAGCGGTGCGAGTGCGAAGACGAAGACAGGTGCGGAAGCCACCAAACCGGCTCCACGTACGCGCCCGGCACGTGTGCTGGAGATTACTTTCCGTGCAATCGTGGAGGAACATGTCGCAGCGCACAACCTCTTGTTCATGCCCGCAGGGAGAGTGGACGAGCGGTCGCGCATGCCGCTCTTCCGTGTCTCGAAGAGCGTCGATGGGAAGGGCGGCTTGCTCGTGTATTTGCTAGACGATGCTGTGTGGGCATCGGATGGGGAAGAGTATCGGGCAATCACGTTGGAAGATATGGTTGTGAGGGCGACGAGGGGCCATTGAACATGTTCTCTTTTTGTTACAATAGACAGTTGCCATTGTATTTGGATGTATGGTCAACAATAATGAATGATTGACCGCTCAGGGCTTCAAGATACAAGCTCAAAGTAGAATTCTTTAACGATTGCGCTTGTTATTTTTCAGAATTGACACTTGTGAAACAAATTCCGAATCTGCAGACGAGCTTCAAGTGAGACTAATTATATATATATGCGTCGCGATTTACGCGTGACGTAACGCGTCTTGCGTCCGCAGACCGTGTTCGTCGATTAAGCCTCGAACATATATAATAATGCAGGCGACACTCGACGCCAGGGCACTCAAGCGTCTGTACACGTTTCTTTCAATAAATAATACACAGTCTTACTGTCCCAAAAGCATTTACAAAGGCTCTAACATGCATATCGAAATACGGCGACGAGATGATTATCCACTCGAGTCCAAATTCGCTCGTAGTAACATCTATGAACCTTCCAAAGACCGCTTTCTGCAGTTTCACGTATAACCGCACATTCTTCAGCCGCTACTCGATCACTCAGTATACCCAGAGAAACGCTGCTGTATCATCCCGGACAAATGGGCGCGAAACGCAGGACATGCAGAGTCCAATGCTGAAATGTCAGTTGCAGACTAAAGTATGCGTTCTTATTTTAAGTATATCTCGTCTCAGCTGAATGACCACTTGCATAGACGCTTCTCTCTATTCTGAAACACCGAAATACAGATAAAAGCGCCGAGAAATGTGAGCTGACGATCATCGATGGGGTCGGAACACCAGATGAAGAGATTCGCGACGACGAAGACACCTTAGAAAGTCGATTGATCGTTCGGCTTCACTGCAAACACGGTGTGTCAATTTTATCCTCCTCTTTTTTTTTTTAAGTTTTAAGGACAAAATAAGGCATCGTCAAAACACATCGTCTGCTCCTCAATAATCCGTCAAACGACGATGCACCTAGAATACAAAATGGAGACAACGAGAGCCGCATTGTAGTACAGGCTCATGCGGTCAAGGAAATAATTGAACATTTCCCAAACTCGAGGTGCCTAAAGAGCGACCCAGAGCTTATCTGGCGGTTCGACGACGATGAGGTTAAAATAAAGAGCCTTGAGAAAGGAATTGATGCGAAAGGTTCGTATATATCAGTCCTTATATTGAGTTCTTATGTTCACAAACATATAGGGAAATCGCAGCTCGCAACAGAACTCACTCTTGGAGCCGATGAATTTGACGTATACGATATAATATTATTTCCGCTCACCGTCGGATTCTTTTTACGAGAGTTTAACGTAAAAATCTTCACTATCTTCACTACATGCCTACCTCTGACCTAAAATTTTTGCTAATAATTTACTTAGGCTGCAATAACTCTCGCGGATGCGTTACTCGTTCCCATTGACATGCGTTTCACCAGATCCGCTGAACCCGTATATATAAACGCGGAGACAGATGACTGCGCGATGCTATTCGTGATTGCCACAAATCATGTCCGAGGAGATGACGCTGACCAGCAACCTCAAGCACGAGCTGACGACAACCAAAGTCGAACTCACGGAAGCCGCCGCACAGCATCCGGATTACCCGTTATGCAGAAACGTACCCTTGAGGATGACTCTGATGCTCCTGACACGCGCAGGCCGAGAATTGTCCATAGGAACGGCGAAGTGTCTGAGCACACACGTCCACAGCAGATTCACTTGAGAGCACCAACGGCTGGACCTGAGGCCGAAGCAGACGCTGAGACAGCGATGGACGGGGACGCAGATGCAGGCTATGATAGCATGCCTATGCAAGTCGAACCAGAATCCGAACGTCCATCGACGCAATCGCAACCGCTATTCCTAGCCTCTCAACTCTCCGCAGCAGATGTAGATGCGATTCGTGCGTCGGGCCTTGGTATTGAAGACATGGATGCAGATCAATTTGCTGCGATGCTCGACGAAGAGGGCGAGGAGGTTAACTTCATGGGTCCACCGCCGGCAGTATTAGCTGAGAACAGCGATAGTCTAAACGAGGTTGGAAATCTACAAAAGGATGAGTTAGAATACGACGAGCTCGACGATGAGGTTGGAATGGGGCCGACGCAGATAGATGGTGCTCTTGGAGCAGAGTCGAAGAAGGCGCGTCCTGATTTTTCTTATTCCTTTTTGTCCTGCCTAATCTTTCATGAATATAGGCTTTCCAAACACTGTTCGAAGACTGACTACTTACTCGTTCTCGCTGTACTTTAAATCAGGCCGTACTTCTCCGAATACTAGTTTGCCATTTAATTTATCTTGACGAGAAATATTACATCATTTGATGCGCATGACAGAATTTTCCAATGGTGCTCCTCAGCGGTTGCAACCATATGCTCAACGGCCTCCAAGGCTCCACTAGGAAGGGAGACCATACGACAGCTCCTCTCCGACTCCTACACAATGTCATTATTGAATCCCAACACATCCAAATGGCACTGAGTTTATCCTTAGGCTCACCTTGTAAGTTTGCATAAGTTCTTCCCGCCGGAAACAGTAAGAAATACTTCGATGCTCCTTCCTGTGCGGATTTGAAGAACGGCGACGAAAGCGTTGAGAGCCTGGTTTAGTTGTTAGACGGTAAAATTCACAATAAAACTAAATTTTGGTTACTGGACGCTTCAATGCGGGAAATACTGCCTTCGACCAATGTAAGTATATTCGCTTCGAGTAAATAAACACAGTTATTCCCGGAAGAAGCCGAAATATCATCTGGCTGCACAGCCGGGTACGACTTGTTAGAGAATATCCTATTTCTCTCGGTTCAATCATCACGTCGTGCAGGCCTCGCTCTCTGGCAATCAACGTGGCATCGATGGAATCAACTACTGGTGATTATGTACAATACCTGACTCCTACCCATAATCTTTCTCCCTTGCATAAACTTCTTCAGAAGTTGCCTCACCTAAATCTCGCTGGGAGAGTGCATGAAGTAGATCGATACAATCGAGCACACGGAGGCCATAGCGATGTTTTCGTTGGGCGCTACGTATCTGAGGACGGTGCCAGTACAAAAGTTGCTATCAAAAGATTGCGCTTACATGTCGTTGCGGATAGCGGACGGACCGCAAAGGTATGGAAGAAAATGAGCAGGAAATTTGTATTAAGTCAAATGCTGATATTCTCCCGCTGGATGTATAAAGAGACTAGCGACAGAAATATACGTCTGGTCGAGACTCGATCATCGGCACATACTGCCTTTAATTGGATATTTTTTTGAAGAGAACGGAAACTGTCCCTCGCTAGTCTCAGAATGGATGGACAATGGAACCTCAATTGATTATTTGAATACACATCCAGAGTGTTGTGACCTTCCACAGATGGTGTGTTATAGTTATATGTCGTTTCAACACTTTGAGACAATCCGATGACAGGTGTTAGGTATTGCTGAGGGTATAAATTATCTTCACTCAAAAGGAATAGTGCACTCGGATATCAAACCAGTAAGCGACTATCGATCAAAATAAACTTATTCTCCCTAACTGACCATGTTGCTTAATTGATACTTCGACAGGATAATATTCTGATATCGCAGTCGGGGGATCCTCTTCTGTGCGATTTCGGAATCTCCAACAAACTTTCTCCATCTCAATCGTTTAGTATTGGTTCTTCTACAACTGGTGGCATTAGGGGTACTATCCGTTACATGGCTAAAGAGCTGTTGAAACCAGTCGAGAAAGGCCAAACTGAAAATACGCATTCGAAGGAATCGGATATCTGGGCATTCGGCATGTCGATTCTTGTAAGCTACTATTTCACTACAGCCCGTAGAATGTTAAACGTATATTTTCAGGAGCTAATAACAAGGAAACGTCCTTTCTCGCATATCAATCGCGATATTCAGGTCCTCATGACTATTATTGAAGGCCAGATCCCTGCCCTGCCAGCGAACTTTGAAAGTTTAAATAATTTTGAACAAAATCTCTGGCATATCTGCAAGCTTTGTTGGGTGGAGGATCCTGCTGATCGGCCGGTAATTACTACTCTCATAGCAAACTTCCTCAGCATATCAAGTAGCGATGAATTAGAGAATTTACCAAGTAAACTTAGCTTGGAGAGTCTACATCCTCTAGAACGAACTTCTCACCTGTGGAGTACGTGTAAAGGGTGCAATTGCCGCATTGAGGGTGCGGGCTTCCAATGTGCTGAATGTCCAGCCTTGGAAACATATATCCTTGTGAGTCGCCTCACCAAATTGCCACGACAATTAGTCAAACAAAATATTTCTCAACTGTATTATCTAACACCGTACACCATTCTCCCACTGTATCCGATAAGTGCCCGACCTGCAAGAGCAGATCTAATCTGCTTCATGACCCAAGCCATGTCTTCTTCAGATTACTGACTCCTAGGAACAATGCGCTGGATCACCATATCCTCTGCAATGGATGTGGCAAGAACATCATCGGCGTGCGTTTTCAATGCGCCATGTGCCCGTCAATACCACGATCATTTAACTTAGTAGGTTTCATATGAAATAATTCGTTAGCAAACATACTGATTTAAACTCCACTCAAGTGTGCGGTCTGTGATGAGACATCATACGATCTTCATGATCCTATGCACGTCTTCTTCAAATTTCTGCGCCCCATTGATTATCCAATTGAGGCCGCAACCGGGCTCCTACCAATCCTGTCTGTTTTTGCTTTATTCATCTTGTGAATCTGAATCACTCCTATTTGCTAATTTATATGTGAACTGCAGGTATAGTAAGAGCGCAGGTCCTGAAAGTGGGGAATTAGATTTATTACACCCTAAAGGTTAGGCGAGCACTTGATACAAATTATCTTTATTTACTAAACCTTACTTTTTATTAGCTTATCTGGAATCGACGCGGCACGAGGCAGTCAAGTGCGATCGCTGCCAAATGTTTATCAGGGGAGAGTGGTTCCGCTGCGCCTACTGTGAGAAAGACATGTGTAGCGAATGTGAAAGCGTCGATACACACAACAGCAAACATTTTTCGTATGTTCTCAAAGCCCCCGTATGTGATATGTTACTTTACTTTACTGAAGATGAGCTTATTCCGTAATGACACCTTTGTGTATTTCTATTGCTTTTAGGTTGTGATGTCTATCTTCAGGCGAGTATTAAATCTGTGCATTCAGCTTTCTCTCCTTTTTCCTTTAATGAATTCTGCAAGCAGAGTCTTTGCGGGCATGGATAGCCCATCGGAGGGGAACAAGCTCAGCCATCATGTGTATGCTACATAGTCTCCAGAGTTCTTCCCATGCATGCATATATTCTTGTAAGTTTAATCTAGGAGACGCATACTTCTCCCAGGGAGTCCCAAGCTTCTGTCAAGTCGTTATGTGTTCTGCTTGTGGCTTTTGGTCAGGAATCACGAAAGAGAGGTAGCATTTTTTAATGAAACATAGGAATGATTTCCCGCTGAGTTGCGCTTATCACGGTCTGTGAATATACTATTGAGTTACTGAGTATCAAGAAATAGCCGGTCGAGACCGAATTCGGCGCTGTGGCTCGGGTTCGCTTTCCTCACGTGACATGCTAAAGGTTCTCTACTAAGGGAATCAATTCTTCTCGACTTTATCAATTATAAAGGTGCGAGGTCTAAGATCTTAAGATGCTTTTTACACAGCTGACAGTATACGCCAGGAAATTGGGGATACCGCATTCCTTGACCGTCTTTGACCTTCAACTCGTCAACACTCTAGTATTTTGATGTTCTGAGAACAGCGCTTTCAGCATACCTTCTTACACATCGACTCTCGAGAGTAAGGCAAAGTTAAAGCTTAATAGAAGCGGCTGATTTTTTGTTGAGTGCGATTGTGAGAATTAATTATCTATGCAAAGCTTTTGGAAGTAGCTGACCAGGCGGAGCGATAGTTAAATTAGGATCGAATAAAAACGGTATTTTCTTGAACATTTGAGCAGAAGGCGAATGCGTTCTTTAAAAAGAATAGGCTGAGTCCGATTCTAAGTCGGGAGTTTTGGTCGGGAGCATTTCTCGAGTGAAATACTAATCAATTTCAACAGGGAAACGAGAAAAANGTTAAAACTTCTGTGTAAGCGCATAAAAGCATCACAGTGGGCGCGCTGGTCTGAAGATGCAATGGCATTAGGCATACCCGACGTGGAATAGAGATAGCATTTTGCATGCAAACTTACATTTGAAACGAGGCTACTAGTCACATATGGGGGGGNATGGTGGTCGTAGTCGATGTCTAGTTTCCGGCGCATCCTTGCTCTATTGGGCCGAGGCTTTAGGAAACCAAGTCTTTAACACGTCTTCCTTGAGTCTCGGGCAAGCAGCAACCTTGATCCTCTTGAGAGATGGTCTTTTAGCGGACATAAATAGACCTTTAAGAAGAGACTCGTCGAGCCCATCGCAATGTATAAGCTTAAGTGAGCGCTGGTTAATACGCCAATTCAACCCATCGAGTAGTTTCACGTTTGGTGCATCAAGGGAGACGTGTTGAAGGTAGGGATAATATTCGAAAAAAGGACAAAATGAAGAGGAATCCTTAGCTTTGCCGCCTTCTCATAATGAGGGAGACGTCTTTGAGAAAGGGATATCGCACATCGATACCGAAAGTTCGTATGCCCTGATGCCCGCTGAAGAGGGTATCAATCCACTCAACCATGGTTCCGTTGTCAGCCTGGATTTGCAATATTGTCTTGAGTTGTATGACTCATTTGGAAATTGCATGCAGTCTAAGATTCTGCCGACTTCATACATTTCCAGATGCCCTAATATTTGTATTTCAAAAGGCGCCAGGCTAATAAGTTCAACAGGGCAAAACTCAACGTCAGGCAGTTCCAGAGGTAACCAGCGTATAATAAGGGAGTGTCGTGGATTTAAAGAAAGCCGATAAGTGATTTATATCGCCAAATGTGTTTCCCTCTGTGAAGTCCAATGTAAGGGATGTCAATGTACAGTGCAATGTCGGCAACATAGATGCACAAAGTCGGCTTGCATCTCACTCAGAATATCTTCAAAGCTGTTTAGCAGAGATTTCAATGCAGCAATAGCGTCCTTGATATCGCGAAGAGCCTTTTCCGCCAATAACGCTCTTCGATGAAGAATCTTTGGAATATTATCAAAGAGCGCTGAGCTGTATATTTTTTGAGATTTAAGCGAGTACGCTGCGGTGCAGGCTTACTGTCGGCCCCGTTTTTCACCTTTACGGTAAGACAGCCAGCTATTCAAAGTGTTCTTCGCCAAGTAGTTTTAAGATAGTTATTTTTTCATGACAGCAACAAAGGATTATTCAGATAAATCGAGCGTCGTTTTNCGTCATTCGACGAAAANTGCTTAACCACAGACTAGAATGGGAAAGCACAATCGCTCGGCATGAGCGGCACACACCTGCGGCATTGTTTGGAGAGACTCGTTTGACGTTTTTTNGACAAGAAGATTTCGTTGAGAAGGAGCTGGAAGATCCCGATGAGGTTTTTGATTGGCGAGCCCATCTTCATTTGTGCATTGGACTGGATATGAGAGTGCTGTTCATATTTACGCCCTTGTCACTGTTCCAATGAGCTTTTTCTCGATGATATGACACTAGTGGATGAGTGGCAACCGAGGTCTGACGACGGCGAATCCGTGTCTGAATCCAACGACATGATTACTCGGAAGAGATTTCAAGTATAAGAACATTCAGAAGTCCCTTGCATGTCAACCACTACAGCAGTTGCTCACTTCGGTAGCAGAATTATTTTGATGTTAAAGAGCTGGTTTATAACTAGTGATGATAGACATACAACATGAGTAAAAGTAAAAGGATGATAACAACAGCAAAGTCAGTAATATTAGCGGCGATAATCAAGGGGAAAAACTTGTAGATGAAAAAGCGCTGCGATGATTCATGAGTAATAAACAGGGTACGTAAGCACCGGAGGACTGCCGTCGGGATTGTCCAGTTCTGCAACGATCCTACAGAACAAGTTCAGATACATATGCCACCAAAATCAAGGGTAAGAAAAGAAGTGTACCTGAAGACCTGCATGTCGACCTAAGAAATGATATAACGTAAATGGCATTCGGAGACAAAAGCCAGAGTAAATGCAGACTCGCACTCACCGGTCCCTTGAATACATAAAAGAAATGCGTGGGGTCGTGTGCATCCAAGTTCTCGCAGACGTCACATAGGTCCTTCGTACAGTATACACAGCGAAACCATTCGCCTCGGATCCGTTCCATGCAGTGGTCACACAATGCTGCGGTGTGGGAGAGTGTTGACAAGTAGGCTGGTAGGGAAAATGACATGACGTGAAAATTAGGAAAGTCTAGAAGCCGCCGTCGGTTTACTAACCTTTAGGATCTTGTGGATTGATTTGGTTGGCCGGTAGACCTGCAGGCTGCTTGTATCTGCGAGAAGGGAGATGAAGTTCATATAATATACTGGAAGTGCTTTTCGTACAGTTCGGGAAGAATCCTAAATTGTGATTCAATTGGGCGATCGATAGGTCTGGGCAATTTGAAGAATATGTGCATCGGGTCATGAAGCTGGTAAGAACGCTCCTCACAGCTTGCACACTAGGATGTACGCAGTCATTAGTACATGAATATTAGCAAGAAGCTCGGCTTTGAGGTATTGTAGTGACTCACCAAACTATACGACTGCGTTCTGGTGGCAGGGCACGAACCACACTGAAATCGCACGCCAACAATGTTCTGGTTGCACCCTTTGCAGGTAATGTGATGATCAAGCAACGTTTTGCCGTGATTGTGCGATAGGCGGCGTGAGCGATTCGAATCGCATCCAATCACAGTGACTGTGTCTATGTCGCGAAGTGAGTCCGCACGCGAGTGGTTGTTCGTTGAGAATGTACGGTGCACATTCGGGGCATCGCGACCACTCCAGAGTTGACGAGCACGACGGCTGGCATTCTGCACTTTGCTCGAGTTCAGTGGGATCGGGATCTTAAAAATATATAAACATGTCAGACTGCTTCAACGTAGCGGAGATTATAGTAAACCTTGATCATAATGTGAGAAGAATTATGACCACCATCATCGGCATCTAAATTTCCCGGTAATCCAGCAGCTTCGCAATTCGAGCAGATGTCCACCGATTCGCATATTGCACAATGAAAGCGAGCGCCGACTATATCCATAAGGCAACTATGAAAATTAGTCAAAAGAGGTCAACCAATGAAGAATTGACATAAAATTGACATACTGTACACATTTCACGTCTGGATGAGTCAGTGCTGTAGTAGAAACAATAGTCAATGATCTATCAAGAATCGCTATGGTGAGCGATGACTCGCATTCATCTCCGAGACCATCGTCATTTAAAGTGTTTGTAAGCTCTAAGTCGGGCTCGCTTCGCGGACGAGCTGGTCGGTCAAGAACATCAAGGAAGGCGTGAGAGGGATGGATCTCATGCACTTGACTATCATAACAAACCGCGTTAGATATGGACCCGGTTAGAAATGCCGTTACATACCTATAGCAAGAGCGACAGAGAACGAAGTTCATACATGATGCACATTTGTACCGCTGAGATGACAACATGGTTTTGCATATTGTACACTCTCCAGTATTATCTTGCTCTACAATAATCAAAACGTAATATTTTATATTACTATTCAGTATGTTCGAAGAGTGAAAAAAGAAAGTTTTGATCACGTACCAACATCTTTCCACCCAGATGCACTCCAGAGCTTCTCGAGGTACGCATGTCGGAAGTGACCTTTCTGTTTTGGGGGCGCACGGCACAGCTGGCTCAACGTGCGCTGCTGATTCTCAGGCGACGCCGGCTCGTCAGGAGTAGGCACGAGAGCATGCAACACGCCGGCGGTCTCGATGCATTCTGCGCATAGTTCGTAACCACCATCGCCTGCGAGCGTTGCTGTTGCTGTTGGAGACGAAGAGCCTGATTCAACGGAACCGCTGCCTGAACCCAGACGTGTGTACGGGCGCGGCGAGCCTGCAGGAAGGGTGGGCAGCGGGCGCGGCGGGAGGGGTTTATCCGTTGGAGTTGTACGGTGCGATGGTGGTGGGTATGCTAGGGGATCGAGCGGAGACGTGTCGCGCGCCTTGCCCTTCCCGTTCATGAGTGGGTCCGCGCGTGGTGTCTTCTCACCGCATGTCGAGCACACGTAGCGGAATGAGTCGAGGCGCAGTCCACATGAGGAGCAGTCTGTGCACATGAGCGGCGGTAGAGGGTTCTCGTGCTCGAATTGCAGAAACTCCAGCGGGATGTCCGCGTCAGTAGAGAGGGGGGATGAGCTGTCCGAGTACATAGATGGGCGATTCGAGGAGGAGGATAATACTGCGGATGATGAGAGATATAAGGATGAGTCTGTTTTGCCATGGCTCTTCTCAGACAGCTGCTGCGCTGCAATCCAATGTTTGGGGGATCGGCGTTCTGAGGAACTGCGATTTTCGTGCTCACCGATACTCAAACTGTCGTGTGCAGCGGATGCTGCGGAGGAGCTTCCAGACGTATATGTGTAGTAAAATTTTCCATTGTCCTGTTGGAGCGCGAGGTCGCCGTCGAACGGGCTTTGCGAATCAAAATCTTCGCTCAATAGAGATGAGCCGTCGGAAACAGACTCTGGTGCTAGAATACCGTTCATAGTCCGCGACGTCTGGTCTCGCAACCATTGATTGTTCCGCTCGATGGAGTCAGACGACTTTGAGAGCTTCAGACGCTCGAAGACGGCCGAAGGATCTGCTGGGCACCGTTCTATAGCGTCGTTGAAATGATAAACGATAAATAAACGCTAGATGAAAAACACAAACCGTCAAATGCGCTCATAACGGACTCAGAATCTAAACCAGACAACGACTGGAAGTCGTGAACAGTCTTTCCTCCCGCAGGCGGCGAGACTGTCGTCGATTTCGATCTCGCAGCCACCATCCCGGTATCCCTGGAACTAACAGTAACGCTGTCGTCCTCAGGCTCAGTCTGCACTGCCGATCCAAAAGACAGGGACAGGGAGGAGCCACTCCTATTCTTGTACTCGTCCAAGCTTGCAAGGGATGAGGTGTCGGACAAGCTTGGTCCGTCATAGTCGACAGTAATATCCACGCGCAACGTGATTCGTCTGCTCCCAAAGCTGCGGCCTGACAATATAGACTGCGCCGATGATACCGGGAGGTCGTCGACACCCGCTTGGAAATACTGGATCGCCTCCGTGAGGTCAGACTCAGTGGTGATGTCTGTGACCTCGCCGTCGTCGTCCTTGTATGCAATCGAGAAAGAGAAAGCTTGCAATGAGAACGACTGCTCTACCTGCGCATTTTCATTCAGCATAACATGTTTAACTTGATCCGCAAGCTCGCCCGACCTTAGACCTCAGGAGATCATAGGAGCAATTACGAGCTGAAGAGAATGTGATTCGCTTGTTATATCTGTCGAAAGTGGCCTTGACGATAAGAGGTCTATCCGGTCGAATCGACATGGTCGAGACAACATCAGAGAGCGGCATCAAGTCGCTGAAAGTGAGCCTGCTAATTGTACAGCGCGCAGTAAAACATTATGAGCATGAGCACACTGAAACTTTCCTTACGCGATGCGCAGCGCTGAGCGCTTGTTGACAGTCGGCAATTCCCGTCGTTCGTTTTGAAGATTAATATTGATCATTGGGCAACAAAATCAAAAGGGTCAAAAACATTTCACATATTATCAAGTAAGTTTAATCTCAATATCTTTTTTAAGCAGGTAGCATATATATAGAAAAGAAGAATGCAGCTGAGCGCTTTTATAGAAAAACCATACATGTCGAAAAAAGACATAGAATGCTCGAACATCTTCTAAGCAGGAATATTGCGGCAAGAATGGCTGATATTGGCGGAGCTTCCAAAGGGTCATGTCGCCGGCTCGAGGCTGGGCTGGGGGATTGTTACTGTGGCTGGCACACGCAAAGCTTACCGGTGTATAAAAACAAACGGCCCCTTCAAGTTCGCCTTCCATCCTTAAGTTTCTTGTTCTCCATTTCTCAATGTGCCCCGTAGTCCTTCTTGCAGCCTCCGCCGCTGCGGCCCCAGGTTAGGAGTTCGCAGTCGCTCATGGACCAGCCTGCTAACTGCGTACGGGAAATAGCATTTCATGATCCAGCTGCCTGCGAGAAGCGCGCTAATTACTAAAGCAAGTGTCGATCGCTTAGAGCCGCAGGCCCTTGGTTGCAATTTTTTTTTACTTACCGAGGTTGTAACTTTTTCACTCCCCCTTCTCTTTAGTTTAGTTCAGTGAGGGACAGCATTGACGCGAAACAAAGGTAGGCGCTAGATAATTGTCACGTACTGCGGGAGTGAGCAACTAAAAGATTTCCTAGTAGGTCAGACATTTACAACAATATGAGCTCTTCATATTGACCCAAACTGACTTGTTTTCTTCTTTTTCGAAGATGCCGGTTCTATTAGGTGTACAACACCCTCCGAGGTTTCCCCAGACGTTTGACAACTGCAGAAACGCCAATATCTCTTTATCTCAGCTAACGCCGTACAGGCCACTCACTCGGCTGCCCTTGCCCCTCGGTGCGGTTATGGTTACGCTAAAGTCGAACTTTAAAGGGCATGCCCTTATTCTTTTATATCTTTGCCGAGGACCGAAACCATGAATATGCGTTGCCTGTGGAAATTCTGATTGGTGTTGACAATATCTACAGATTTACATGTATGTCATAATCTATGTTCAGAACCGTGACTCAAGTTAATTCTAATTTCTTTGTTTCTCAAAGTCGTGGAAACATATGGCAAATAGAAAGAAAACCAGAAAGCTGATTTAGGCGGACGATTTCCATGCATGCAACAGAGGCCGGGTATATTCCGCGATCAGAGTACTTCCGACTCTTATTATTTTAAACAGCTTTTCTTTTCCTAGCCGTTTTCCTGCAAACACAAATGTCAGAAAGTGCATCAGCCTAGATCCGACTCTGACAGCGTATGGACGACTCCATGCGAGTGTTTGAATTATTTAAGCTAACACAGACGCTCCGAATAGTTACTGCTCTTCTCAACAATGTCATGTGTCTGTGATGTCAAGACCATGTCAAGATCTTGGCTTTTACTACTAATTTACACATTCATCTGACTAGTTATTTGGAAGCACTGCGTCTCATGTTCTCGTCATTTTGGACTAGTAATGTCCAAGCGTTATTTAAACTGATACTTATGACATATCCCCAAAAATAAACCTGAACAAAAAGTGTGGGGTATAAATATTCTCCAAGTCGAGGTGCTTTAAGTGTCCAACATGAGCTCGGAGCCGAACCGCATAGCGTGACGATACACGTGATCGCTTCTTAGCTCTCATTTTATTAATTTTTAATCGTGACCTCCTCCTCTTCTTTCAATTTCCTACGGCCCGTCAAGTCCGTCGCTATAGAACACAGCTCATGATCATGTTCCCTCAACACGCATCTCTGCGTTTTTCTTGTGTCTCTTGTTCTCGTCATGAGGAATGCTACTCTACTCAAAATACCACTCGCGGCTCTCCTTGCATGCTCTCAGGCTGTACAGGCTCAGTTAGACAGCTGGAATGAAGCCCGGGCTGCAGGAAGCGGCTCTGGATCAGGATACTTCCAGCCTAATTCTACAGGTCTGAAGCTCCAGAATGGCTTCGAACGTGTCTTTATCCAGGCATGTTTCTAAGTTTATAGTTTCTTCGAACTCCTGGACTTATACACTAAACGTATGTTCCAGCCATTCGGCGAGCACGGCGTACGAGTACGCGCTAGCATCCTACGTGATCCAACAGGGGATGAGCCATCTGCTCTGCTCGATCCGCCGATCGAGGGCCCAGGTGGCAATGCCGGTCTAGCCTTCGACACATTGGTCCCTTTCCAAGGTAACGCATCGCTGCGCAATGGCAACATGCTCGTATCCCTCGCGGAGGGTGTGATATCCTTCTTCCGCGTATCAACCGCTGCGAATGGCTCTGAAATCAGTGAACCCCTGACCGAAGAATATACAGATACAAAGACGCTCACCGCACGCTTTTACCGCCAGGATTTCCGTGCGAACAGCTTCGCAGCGGAGTATGCGTTTTCGAGTGACCCCGACGAGCAGTTCTATGGCGCAGGGCAACAGGCGTGCTGCAAAGACAATACAGTGAACAAGAAAGGCCAAGTCGTCGACCTGCTGAATTTCAATTCGCAGGTTAATCTGCCTATCTACATGTCGAACAAGGTATGATTGCTTTTCCCCTTATTTATTAGACCTATATGAAAGCATTTCGAACGCAGGGATATCTACAATTCTTCAACATGCCAAGTCAAGGACGAATTGGTACACTTTTAATTGACTCGCACACACCAAATAGTCCGACTTACCATCATACCCTTACTAGAGTTTACACCATATCGCACCCGTTATTTCGCGGATCAAGTTTCAGTAGTTGACTATTTCATGTGAGGCAAACTTTGCTCAAGCTCTGTGCTTACTTAATAGACATTCGATAGAACCACAGCAGAGCCGGGAGACTACGACGCCCTCCAGCGTCAGTACACATCAGTTACTGGTAAGTCCTCGCCCTCGAAAACAAATAAAAATGGACAAATACGAAGTGCTTAAATACCTGCTTTTCGAAGGCCGACAGCCGACGCCACCGGATCACCTCCTGGGCTACCAACAGTCTAAGCTACGTTACTGGAACCAGACACAGGTTCTTGATGTTGCGCAGCGCTTCCATGACGAGAAGATCAATCTATCCCTCATCGTTGTCGGTGCGTTAGCCATAACACTTACCCTGTCGGGTGCCTTATTCAAATCCTTCAGACTTTTTCGCATGGAAATATCAAGGAGATTGGTGAGAGCTTATTTAATTCCTGAAGCGTATAGTACTAACTTAGATATATCAGGTCTTTCGACCCAACATACTTCCCCGACCCCGCTGGCATGGCTGCGCAAGTAAAAGCGCTTACGGGCGCAGAGATGATGGTTTCGCTCTGGCCAAGCGTTGAGGACCTTTCCGTGAACTACCTCGCACTACAGGAAAGGGGGCTTCTCGCAACGACGCGCGATGGGACAGGCATTTCAGACTCGTTTGCAGGTGTTTACACTCGCTTGGTCGACTCGACAAACCCTGCTGCACGGGAATTCCTATGTGCGTTCATTCTAGTAACATTGATAGAGTCCCTTATTTTGATAGGAACTTTACAGGGAAAAGGTTGAATGAGAGTTACTACTCGAAGGGAATCCATAATTTCTGGATCGATCAGGCGGATGGCAAGTGTCTTTTAGTTTGATTAGATCATCTTAGACTAACTCTATAAGCAGGTGGAAGTCTTGGCGAAGCGTTCGTCAATAGTAAGTGATAAAATAGTTCGAAGTTCCGTATAACATTCTTAATCTGTTTTGTCTATTTCCCAGACGGACAAAGCATAAGCTCCCTCCCATACGCACGCACTTTCTCACAGTATTTCATCGGCACTCAGGAGGGCTTCGGTAAGATGTACCCCTGGCTACACCAGCAAGCGATCGACGAAGGCTTCTCGAACCTCACCGCGCCGGTCACTCCATACACACCAGGACGCACACCCACGTGCACTCACATGTCACTCACGCGGAGCACGTTCCTTGGTGGACAGCGCTTCTGCTCATACCTGTGGAGTGGCGACACGGACTCGAAGTTCGATGTGATGCTGCAGCAGGTCACAGCGGGCGTGTCGGTGGCCGGATCGGGCATCTCGTCGTGGACGCTGGATATCGGTGGGTTCACGGGGTTGGACGTTGATTCAGATTCGGTGGGTACTATGTATTGAGGTGATATGACTATGTTGGCTGATCGGTTGAGTATGATAGGGTAGGGAATTGTTCGTCAAGTGGCTTAGCATGGGTGTATTTCTGCCTTACGTGAGTGCATAATTTTCTAGCGGGTTCTGTATTCATCTCATTTTTTTTNCTTTTTAGATGAGGGTACATGGGTGCATAGTCTTGTGTGGACGCATTGAAGGATATTCTCTAACTTGAAATTATTTTCTCAGAGATCGCATCTGCAACATTACTGCTCCTACCACTCCTGCGGAAGCTAACGACTGTCCGAACGAAGTACGAACCCTCTACTTTTCCTAAATTATCAAGGACTGACGAGTCAAACAGCCTTGGGCTTACGGGGAAGCAAACTTCGAGATCATTAAAAACGTGTGCACGCATTATTTCTCCTAATTATTAGTTTTTAACATATTTGCCCTTTCAGTACATCGCACTTCGGTACACACTGGTGCCATACGTCAAGACGCTTTTCCAGATGTTGCAGTCTTCCGGAAAGACGATCATGCGCGGACTGTACTTTGACTTCTCTTCGGACCCAGCCGTTGTGAATGGGACGGCTAAGAATGACCCAGCCATCATACATCAGTACATGTTCGGTAGGCTATTTCCAAAATTTCCTCTGGGTTGCGTGGATGTGGCCAGCTCACATTAGCCTATGATTGGCTAGGCCCGAGGTTGTTAATCTCTCCAAATGGGGTGGAAGGAACAACATCGAAAGAGGTGTATCTACCGCAGCTGAATAGCGATATGCAGAGCCAGAACTTCTCCTGGACGCATTGGTGAGTTGCAGTCAAGGAAAATGAAGCAGCATATCTGCTCCCGGTGGTGGTCGTACCGTTTACTAATGAAGTTGCAGGTGGTCGGAAGAGAATTTCGGAGTGGGAGGGAAGGCAGTGAACGTCAGTGCGCCGCTGGACCAGATCCCGGTATTCTATCTCGGAAGCAAAGATGACATATTGGCGGGCAATGTATGAGGGGGGCGGTTCAAGTCTGGGGATTAGGCTGAGACAGAGCTGAGACATTTGTGTTGTGGTTTTTCGACAATATTGTAATGTCTAAAGAGAAGTATAGTCTAGTCCGCCGAAATGTTGCCACTGAGACAGTAAAATAAGAAAACTACTGCTCTTGTTGATATTATTCGGCTTTGGCTACATTTTCTTGCTGTCTGAGGTTCAAACTTCAAACTAGCTTCAGTCAAGCTTTATTTTATCATTTGAATTCATGTGAGTACGATGTTGAGCAGCTGCGGCGGCTGTGACCGATGCTCACGGGAGTCCGACAGCCTGACGACCGAGACATCATCAAAGCTGTTTCTCTCTGCTCCCTGCCATAAAATCTACTCATCGCGTAGGAGTATTTTTCTCTGCAGTATCTTCCTCCATGTCGAGGTTTTCCATCGACTACGAAAGTCTCTCGCGCTTTCGGAGGCCGTCCGTCAGACCGTTTCGCTTGATTATTGCTGTCACTGCGCTCTTCTTCGTAGTACGTTTGCGGTTCGCGGTTTCTCATCTAGCCATATCTCATTGACGACGACACGGCTAGGTTGTTCTCTTCACGTCTCCTACAGCGCGCGGCTATGTCCCACTCGGGAGGATTCAAATGGGCGGGAGCGGCGGCTCTGGCGTTGGCAAAGCGGCAGCAGGCCCAAATGCACCGGTCAACGTCACTATACACCCCACCGTCGACCCGGTCACACACCGTGCAAACGCAACGCTCTTGATGCTCGCGCGGAACAACGACATCAATGGCGTCGAGGACAGCATGCGCGAGCTCGAGTCCGCGTTCAACGCGAAGCACAAGTACCCGTGGACGTTCCTCAACGAGGTGCCTTTCACGCTCGAGTTCAAAAACCGTGTGCGTGCTATCGCGAGCGGCGATGTGAACTTCGGACTTGTGAAAAGCGAGCACTGGTACCCGCCTGACTGGCTTGATGAGGAGAAATACGAGCACGACCGCAAGGCAATGGAGCAGCTGCACAGTGTCCCGTATGCGGGCAGCATGACATACCGCAATATGTGTCGCTTCAACTCCGGCTACTTCTTCCGCCAGGACATCCTCAAGCAGTTCAAGTGGTACTGGCGTGTCGAACCGAGCGTCAAGTTTCCGTGCAACATCCCTTTCGATCCGTTCGTGTACATGGTTGAGAACAACAAACGCTACTCCTTCACAGTCACGATTCCCGAATATGGCGAGACGATACCTACTCTGTGGGATCATACCAAGAGTAAGTGCTGCGGTTCTCCATTATTCAATTTGTTTGACCATTTCTTTCTAGGTTTCATGTCAGATTATTCAGAGCTTCTCGCGGAAAACAACGCTTTGTCCTATATCTCCGACAACGGTGGAGATACATACAACAGGTGTCACTGTAAGATCTCCATTGTTCTATCACCGCATAGGATCTCATTCAATTTCCCCCACAGTCTGGTCAAATTTCGAAGTTGCCGACCTCGACTTCTTCCGCTCAGACGCCTACCTCTCTTTCTTCTCCCACCTCGACGCAACAGGTAACTTCTTCTACGAGCGTTGGGGCGACGCCCCTGTACACAGCATCGGTGCTGCGCTCCTCCTCCCTCGCGACCAGATTCACTTTTTNCCGCGACATCGGGTACTACCATGGCCCATTCTGGAACTGCCCCAAGGGCGCACTGAACGAGGAGCTCAGCTGCTCGTGTACACCTAACCAGGGTTTCGGTAGGTCTTTCGCATTTATACAAGGAAGGTGTACTCATTTAGTTTTGCTTTTTTGATCAGATGCGCATGGCTCAGGGTGTTTGGAGAGATTTGAGGCTCTCTTCGGTGATAAGAGTCACGCTTGATTCATTAGACTTTCTTTCAATCTCGCTAATTCTTATCTATTTTCGTCATTGCATATGCCACACAAACATCTTCCCGAAATATCGCATTGGACATCGCATTGTATGATCTTCTGGATTTGAATAATCATGTAGAATACCCAAAAAGCATACATGCTGTGACTTGCACATGCATAATTCGACTAAAGGTCTAAACTAAACATGCAGGCATGATACAATGAAACTTGTCTTGCGATACGTTGTTTTCGACAGCACTGATATTGAGACATCGTTGGTAAACTTAAGAGCGAGATGACAAGGCTCAAGCCATAGAGGAGTTACGCACTAGGTTGTAACTTGACTGGAATTTTTTGCACTCGCAACATCAATGGATATGAGATATATATATTAGTAAAAAGCGCATATCGAAAGGTACAATGGTACAAGAGGAAAGCAATGGGGGCTAGCCCTTTTTGAAACCTGTCCAAATCATCGTCAATGAATTGGGGCAGAAAAAACCACCAGTGAAGTAGGACGCACCTAGACGCCGCCTCTCATAGAATAAGTCCGTCCGACTCGCGCCGAGGTTCACGATCTTTGGACACCCGTCTCTGTCCTTTTCCAGTCGTGTGCACTCTGCACAATAATATGCATCTGATATCCCTGTGGTACCGAATCAAACCATGTTCAGTCCTGCAGATACATCCCCATCAGTGAGGCTGAAATTAGATGCACGCACCTGGAGAACCGCAGATGATGCAGCGCCCGCCGTACGTACCGAAGTTGCACTCGTCGCAAATGCGGACGAGCGTCTCTGGACGAACGTACGAGTCACACACCGGACTGATATTTGCGCAGCTGGTCAGCCGGATTCTAAAAGAGAAGTAGGGGTAACGCACCATTTACCGTCGCACTTTTCACAAAGACGCCCGATAGCTGGAAATTTTGAAAGGATGAGCTATATGAACCTCGAGTTTGAATGCATGAACACTGACCAATACCTGGCTGACGTCTGCACATTATCAAATCTGCGTATTAACGGAGTTAAGATACAAGTTGCATAGAGAATTAAATCTCATACCCGGGTGATGTTTAGACATTTTCTACGCTCACAGTTGTGGTCAACAAATGAGCTGAACGCTTCTTCTCTACTATATTAGTAAACATAATCATGTGATCCATTCGCGTAAATAGAAGTCAACAACGCGTGGAGGAAATTCTAGCTTCGTTTCCTTACTTGCAATAGAGCGACAAATGAAGGCACCTCCGCTCATCATACAGAAATAAAATGCATTTATACCTCGCTCTACAAAGCAGTCTGCCATCAAACTCTGGAAGGCAATTGCCAATTATACACTCACGAAATGATTAGAGTGTATTTTACAACTTTGTATTGGTTGAGTATATATTTGTGTGCAGTGAAACCTTACGTTCTCTGATGGCAAAGGATCATGTTACTTCCATTTGAAAAGAGTTTAGCGTACACGTGCATAATATGTATATACATGACTGTCCGATTCAAGGAATAGAATAAAGAGACGAGCCAACAAGTCTAGTGACAAGACGATACGATGACTTTGAGGATAAATAGAACGCGACAGTGCGCTTGACATGGATGAGTGTATTGTGAGTTCTGTGCTTGTGAGGAATACTTAGAAACCGAGGCTGGCGTATAAATGCAAGGATAAAACTGCTCAGGACAAATGAAAACTACCGACACCTTCCATCATTGCGGTTTCGAGTTTCTGACGCAAGACCGTCTTCGAGCTGTACTGCGGCAACTTTAAATAATTGACACAGGTCATCACACTCGGTAGGTAGTCATCTGCAGTAAGTGGCGCCTCATGTGGCTTACGAACAACGGTAAGAGGAGGATTGAGACTTCGGAAACCTTTTTCAAAGCAGACAATAAGCGGGTTGTAGAAGGGGGAGGAACAGATAGAAATGCACCAACCTCCAATCGGCAACTTCGGGCTACCAGTGATGAATTGAAGAAATTTCCTCCGTGTAGACGCATCGTACTCGGCCATTACGGATGCCAGATTGCGTATAGTCGGGCTTTCGACATTAAATCCATGATCAGCCTTCATCGCTTCCATAAGCGCTATATTACGAGGTCGTTAGCAACTCATAACTTACATTAAATACATGAAATCAAATGCTTACTCTCGAATGACCAGTCCTCATCCGCGCTACCAAACACGATTCCAAGTTCCTCTGCAGAGAAAGCTTGAAGATCAAAGACAGGGAACACTTTCGAAAATCCTTCACGGAAAGCCTTCGCCTGGAACTCAACACCTTTACCGATCGTTACATCAAGGACTTCGCGGATATATTCTTGAACATTCTCTGTGGTAACTGCTATATCTCTGCCGCCAGGCTATCGATAACATGAATATTAATTATACCATCAACAATTCTGAGTAAAAAGTATACTTACGCGCAACTCTATATCGTAGCCTGGAAGTGTGAAATCCAACATCAAGTCTTCAATAGATTTTATTTCAGTCTCCATCTTCGGAGAAAAATGAGTATACCGTGAAGAATCCTTAAAACGTTCAGATATTAAATACCTTAACATCATTTGAAGCAGAAGGCTTGACGAAAGCTTGAAGTTTCATCAATGAGTTCGCCAACGTCGGATCGATGTGCTTTGGTACAAGGAGTTAGTTAGAAGAAGATTTCGTACATAAACATCTTCAGCAGAACGGACTCACCCTAAGGGTTGCAATGGTCAAAGGAACTTCCTCTCCGAGGATCATCTTGAGAAAGATTTTGTTAAATGTCATATCAATGATGCGGGAATCAAGCATCGCCTTCGCGACAAATTGTCCAATAATCCTGAAGACGTATGTTCGCTTCTCCCCGCCATCACTTGTGCCCTCTAAAGATCCTACGGGGGCAGGAAATAGACCAGTGGGGCGGAGGACATAGACACCAGGATGAGTGGTGTCAGCGTCTCGCCAGATCTTCAAGTCTCGTCTAGCAAATTCTTTCGAAACCATGGAATAAAATTCAAGCGTCGGACCCAAGCCAGTCCCAACCTCGTCGAAGTATTCGACTTCCAATATCGAAGAAGACGATCCATATAGCTCGAAAACTTTAAAGGCGGACTCGAGAATGTGCTTTCTTGAGATTCGAACCTTCTGCCTTTGCAAACGTCCAAGGAAGCCAAACGTATCATCCCTCCGTGAACTTTCCTGGGCGCGGCTTTGACTTTGCCACTTCAAGATGAGACGTGCATAGCCGAAGGAAGTTGACTGCAGGAATGAAAACCTCGTAGAGAAGGGGAACAAGAAGGGGAAGTGAAGGGGGAGGTCCATGGCCCATTCCGGAAGACAAGCGCTAAAACATTGATTTTAAAAAGCGTATCAGCCGAACTTAAATGATACGCATACCTTGCAACAATCATCGGTTCTTCCAATTGGCGAGTCAGCTTAGCAGTCAGCTTATTGTTGATGAATGCCGTCTCAGGAAGTGGATGAGCACCCAAAAAGTCATCAACATTGATATCAGCATTCAACTTATGCAGAGCACGCAAAAGATTCAAAATCTTTGAGTGCGATGCCTCATCCGTGAGAGAAGTTAGTGGAGAAATAGGCGATCTTGCCCTTGAGGGAGGGTCGGCTGCACCTTGATATTGAGTAACGTTCGAAGAGAAAGAGGAGTATCAACTCACTTTCAGGTGTTAAGCGAGGTCCGGTGATCTTCTTGTATTTAACAGTGTACACTCCCTGCCAGATCATGTTTGATGGAATAGTTCCACCTGGCGATTTTCGTTCTTCATGTTGATGAACTGCTCCATAAATAGTCATGTCCAAAGGAAGTACGTGACCGTCCATGGTAAATTCCAAATGCCAATCGTTGGATTTGTTCTTAAGCGCAGCTGCGTAGGAAGGCTTTTGCGTCGATAAGCTTGATATCGGATCTGCCGAAGGATTAGGCGTTGCCACGCGGGTTCCATCCGGCGTCTGTGCCTCGACCTTTGAGCCATCTGTTAATCAGTTTATTAAGTGAAAACCATTACTTTATAGTCAGCTGGGTCTTTACCAGGAGCCACGGAAAGGGTCACAGTCTTCTCTGCAGATCCGTCGGAGTCATCATCCAAATCATCTTCGAAAACCTTCAAGCGATGAATTAATCAGGAGATAACTCGTTCACAAAAGATCAAACGAACCTCAGCATCCACGTCAGCATCCATGAAATCACCCACTGCGCCGTCTTCATCATCATTGATGATTGTCTCGCTTCCAGCGACTTCTCCAGACAGCTCCTCGCGAGCATTTGAAATAGCCTTACCGGGCGGAGCAACAGCAACAGTTGATGTTGAAGCAACAGAAGGAGGTGCACCTGCCTCAGATGAACTAGATGCCTGCGTATTGGCTTTCTCGCTAAGAGAACTTGCAGAAGCTTTTGCGCTAAGTCGAAGACTACGGCGGCGTTCTGGCCTCGCATCTGCTAGAGTATTATTGGTGTTGGCAGGCATAGGAGGAAGGGACAATTGTGATGAAGATCCTGGAAGTCCTGATGATGCGCCCAATAACGCATCAGGCGGGAAACGACCAGCTGTCAAAGCCGCAAGCATGCCCTGAAATCGAGAGCCACCTATGGAGGAGAGGAGTCCAGACAGCCGCGGCCGCAGATAATCATTCAAAGCCTGGAAAGTTGCGATGGCATGGATGGAAACGACAATATTGCTACTTCCCCCGCGCGGAGCTTCCGAGCCCTCTTCGGAGATTAAGCGAAGGCGAATCTGCCGAGCAAGAAGGGAAGGCGAGTTCCGCTTCGTATCTATTAAAAAAAGGAATATCTGAGCAGACCTACCCAAAAACGCAAATTTGAATCTTACCTTCGATTCCTGGGGAAACGGTTGTAACCTCAAATGTCTCCATACGCGTCAAACTCTCCTGCAGTTTTTTCACGAGCACCCCTAACGGGGACGGACCCAACAATGGTTTTCCACCTTTGCACGGGGCTAATTCCTCCAAGAAAAGTCTCTGTCGACGACTAAGATCAACTGAAGCAGGATGATCAGGCAAATTATTCGTATTAAGCAAATAATTAACTCACCTGCAACATTCTTAGACGTAATGAATTCGAGGAGAGCGTCGACGAGGCCACTTTGCAGAAGCTCGAAGCTTGAGACGGTCGTATGAGGGGAAGAAAACAGATTGGCCAATTCTTGTAGCGTCTCCCGCAATTGCTTGTCGGTCGCATCACTCCGCTTCAGCACTTCCACGAGATTACGCAAGCGCACGAATATTGCATCCCCTTCAGCTTGCCCATCACTGGACAAATACCTGAAGCGAATGACACGAGCCCGTAATGTGTAAGCATCCTCCGGATCTAGGAGATGGGCGCGACGGCTACTTGATGAAGCTGGTCTTGACACAGCTGCTTCAGGAATCTCAGGAGTGATACTAACTGGGTCCTTAGCTTCTTCCTTGACCTTCTCTTTTTCTTTGTCTTTTGTTCTGGGAGAGAGAGGCCGCGCTGCAAGTATCTCTATTTCGTGCAAGACACCTTCTCTTCTGAAAGAAGCCTTGTAGTCGGCGGAAGTCTTACAGAGAAGGAGTTCTACCATCTGCAAACCTCCAATCATGAGATTTGGATGATCTTTAGAGGACAATATCGAGCTGGTAAAGCTCGCAATCGGGACGTTCTGAAAGTGCTTAAATTTCAGTATGCATACAAAACGCACAAATGATAGGCTCACCTTCAATGTCTGAATTGAATGTTCTTCGTCTTGAAAACAGATTGCTTTTAACAGTGATGCCAAAGACTTGATCCTTACAGGAACGGAGACACTGGCTGCATATACGTCCACTAAGATGGGTACCATGAGGCTGATGAAGCGATTTACAACTGTGGAATGCTGATGCAGTAGTACGGCTCGGTCAATAGCAGTCTCCTTGCCAGGAGCAATCGGCATTGGGAGTACAGGAAAGCCTTCCGGCGCCTCGTTGGCTGGTATCGAGTGCTCGTCATCACCAGGGGTTGAAGGCCCTCCAGTTGGCGTATGCGCTCGTGAAGACAACGGTGACTGTCCTCCAGGGAGCGAAGAAAATATACCCGCTGCGGCAGCTCGAGCAGCCATACGATCGGCCCTGGCCTTGGACTTCATCATGCGGTGTAGCGCCTTCTCGGAATAACCCCTGTGATCGAACGTTCCATCTGCGTGACCACTTAGTTGTGCTCGAGGAAGAAATAAAGATAAGAAATACCTTTAGGAAGGGGTGGCATGAGTTCCTGAACTAAAGTTAGAGCTTCTTCAATCTGTTCCTTGGGCCTATGAGCGAGATTCTGCATGACTGCCATATCAGCCAGTCGGCCACCTAATCCTTGATTCGATACACTATCCCCTTGCACCTCGCCCTTCTCTTGAGGAGGGAGGACACCAGTCAGAATTTGATAAAGTGTTGTCACGATGTCGGCCTGCAGAAGTGTCACAGTGATAGTTGCGCTAGCACGAGCAGCAGTCGCCAGGCTGCGAATCAGGAGTGTAAATGTGTTCACCGGGACAACCGGAGATCCTCCAGCTGGTAGCAAGAGCATATTTACTGCTCGGATGAGGTCGGCGTCTACAAGCACCTCAAGCTTATCGGCATGCGAGCGATAGTAAGACTCTATAACCCTAATAACACAAAGTGCAGCGAAGTCAACAAGCCTCTGATCAGCATAACCCAAGCAGTTGCGTATGATGGGCCAGACATCTTTAATCATTGAAAAATTATCTGGAGACGCGTTGCGCAAGCAGTTCGCTGCAGCCTGAAGAGCTGTGCGTTGGACAGCAATTGAGAAGAAGTCCAAGAAATTCAAAAGAGCAGCCAAACCGCCCTCCCGCACGATCGCACTAGGATATTCTTCTGAAATCTTTTCTAGTGTCTACAGATTCGAGTGTGTTTAAGCGAACGAACATAAGAAGGCCGATTGTGAGTAAGCTTACGAGTAATGTCTGTTCAGCTAGATCAATGTATGAAATCTCAAGTAGCTTGTTGCAAAGAACTGGGATTGCACCGTGGTACACAAGAGTGTGGCCACAGCCAGGAAGGGCTTCCATAAGATTAGCGAGGCAACGACAAGCTAAAAGCTGCGCTTCCAAGTTTTCGTCACCGGGAAGAGTGCCACCGGTACTCATTTGCAACGCCGCGGCGAGGGCAGCATCCTCGTCATTACTCTCATTATCATCGTCAACATCATCTTGAGCTGCTTCGCCACCAGTACCTCCGAGAATGCGAACAAGCTCCTTAACAAAACTCTCTACTTGGAAAGACCCAGCAAGCGTGTCTTCGGTACTGATACCTAGGAGTTCGCTGAGTTCCTGAAGGGCAATAAGCTTCGTAGATGGATCAGCCGAAGGCTTGATATTGTTCAGCAGAGTTCGTAAACGTGTGTTCAGTTGGCTCATGTAACCTCCGAGCCTTCCAAAATCAATCAAAGCCATGGACTCTTCCACACTGGGACGAGAATTCGGAGGCACTACTTCAGTTGGAGGCGGCCGAGCTTGCTTCTCGTCCTCGTCATGTTGATGACTGTCGTCGTTCTTTTCCACATTCTCTGCCTCGTCAAATTGATCCTCCTCCCCGTGCATTGAATCTTCGTCATTGCGTATACCCGTGCTGTAGTCAACATCCATCATGTCGATATTGTCTTCAAGTAGGGATGGTCGAGACGGCCCAGGGGCAGCTACCGCCTTACCCTTCGTTGCACCGCCTTTGGCCTTCGACATTGACCTAGTCGGATAGCGAATCAGACACATCACTTACCATATACAAATGGATGGCGGAACAAACCTGCTGTTTTTCGGCATTTGAGAAGATGAATCTTTTCTAATTCGAGACGTATGAGACGAGCGAATCTTCTTCGAGGAGCTAGGTGTCGATTCGTCTTCTGATATGGACTCGGGAGCTGCACGCTTCTTTCCTTTAGAGTCTTTCGCAGGTTCGTTGATAAGAAAGGCAGACGCTGTGGGTGGAAGTGTGGCACGCCGAGTCCTATAAAGTCCGTCAGCGATGATGGCAAAGAAGGGGCTGCAACAAGAGACTGCCCACCTCTTGCTTGAGCGAGCGGGAACAGATGGAGAGTCAGCAGGAAGGTCTTTGCCCTTACCTTTACCGGTGTTGTCACGTCCGCGTCTCTGCATTGCATTGGAAGCGCTCAGTCAGCTGGGTCCTGCCTAGAAGAAGTTGAACAGCGTACGGAGGGCTGTTCTGCGGGTAGTTCTCCTTTTTCCTTTTCCTTTTCCTTTTCCTTTTCTTTTGCTGCTTTCAAACGGGAGCTCGAGCGCAATGAGGTCCTGTCGCTGTGGTTTGCGTTCAATGAAGATGGTGTAGCCTGTGTGTGGGACGATGAACTCGACGCTGCCTGATGTCGTTCGAAGTCCATTGAATTCAGGCCGCCATCGACCTAGCCGGTGAGCACGACAAAGTAAACCAGATGAGCACTGTCGGTGTCGATGTCGTCCACGGTGGTGGGTGAGTAACGTTACATGAAGGCCCGTGAATGCTGTAAAGGGTTGCTTACGTATACTTCCTTTTCCGAGGGCGGCATTTGAATTCGTGTGGCGGATCTGACTCGGGTAATTCGGTAGTGTGATTGTATACTCTTGATTGTAATCCAATTACAATAAACACGCTATTCAAATCCGAGTCTACATTTTTAATTGTATTCCGAAGCGAGCTCTCTCTATTTCCTCGTATCCGAGAGCACGTCCTCCACGCTTTTCATAAAGACTTCCACGACTTTGTCGATTTCCGCATCCGTGATGTTAAACGGAGGCGCAAAGAGGACATGCTCACCCACCGTTCCTTCAAGGTTTGCACCGCCGCTCATGCCCATAACAATGATGCCGTTCTCAAAGCATTGTGCTTGGAGAAGCGCGGCGAAGTGCTTGCCCTTGAAGTCGTACGCAGTCGCCTCTGGCGCAGTAAAGTCAAACTCGACGCCCCAGAAGCATCCGCTCCCACGGACGTCAAACACGAACGGTAACACTGGCGTGTTTGGCGCGAGAACGCACTCACGCAGTCGCTCGCCGAACTTCCCGCCCTGGACACGACAGCGTGTTATAAGGTCCTCCTCGACGAGAACCTTCTGCACAGCGAGAGACGCGGCGCACGCGATCGGGTGCGCTTGGTATGTGTGGCCGTGGTTCCAAAATCCAGAATTATCGCGAATGCCTATTGAAATCCGCTCTGACATGAGAACTGCTCCAATTGATGCATAGCTGTAAATTCCATAAGTGGCGAAAGACAATCATTACGAACGATAGAAAAGTGACTCACCCTCCTCCGAGACCTTTAGCGACAGCCTGGATGTCAGGAGTTGCACCATCACCGTACATCTCCCAAGCATGAAGCGTACCCATACCTGAAAAAAAAAAATAAGCAGTAGATCAAATTAAGAACGATGTTTAAATCTTACGGCCCATTCCACTCATGACTTCATCAAGCATGAATAAAGCACCATATTTGTCGCAAACGGATTTCATTGCCTTGAGGTAACCTTTCGGAGGGGGAACCACGCCGGTCGTCGCTCCGACGACGGTCTCGGCCACGACTACAATTTAAATTCAGCACAAAGGCCGAAATGAGAGTGGCAAAAAAAAAGTCCTACATCCAATAACAGTCTCTGGGCCGAGCTCCACAAATTTGTCATCGAGTTCTTGCCTGAGTCTCTCGACATACTGCTTTTCAGTCTCGTCTGGCTTTTGGAAACGCTTGGCATATGCTGGAGAGACGTGGTGGAAACAGTCATTGTTCAGGTTTACTGAGTATGGTGCCCGACGTGCGGGGTGGTATGAAAGGCTCAATGTTCCAAGCGTGTTGCCATGGTAGGATAATTTACGTGCAATGAAATTCTTTCGCTGCTTCTGCCCGATCTCATAATAGTACTGGGGAAATAATAATAAACCGATGAAGGCTCCTTTGAATACAATATATGCTCACCTGTCGGGCGAGCTTGATGACAGCTTCCATCGCCTCCGAGCCTTGCAAAGCATTTGGCGAGATTATAAGGCATACATATAACTGAATCATACAATTCTGTCTCACCTCCAGAGACAAAGCCGCACTGGGTAAAAGCACCCTTTCCGGATTCGACAAGGACCTTGGCGAGTTCCTCGGCCGGTTGGCTGGTCAGTTGGACCTGGTAAGCGTCTGGCGCATACAGTCGAGTCAGCACAGAGTCCACGTCGTACGTATGCAGGTATAAGATGCACACGATAGCTTGTCTGCTTGGTCCTTGATAGCTTGCACGACTTTCGGATGGCCGTTACCGATGCAAGTCACCGCTGCGCCGCCGACTGCATCCATGATCGTGCGCCCGTCCTCGAGCTCCATGTACATGCCATGCGCGGCGCGAGTGATCGGCGGTCGCTCCGGTGTACGATAGAGGATGTTAGATTGCTTTATGGCTGCCTTGACCGCAACCAAGTTGGCAATGGGAAACGAATCAGTAGCAACTGCGACGGGCGACATGGCTAGATACCTTTAGTATTGCGATGTAGCTGCCTTTGTCGCGGATTACATCCTGCCGACAATTGGCCGCGGCCAAAGAAGACAGATAGATAGAGATAAGTAGTCGTAAAAGATGACATAACGGCATTACCGGTCTTGTGACCGCACAGTATCTACTGTACTGTGCCCGGGTAATGAACAAAACTCACTGCCCAACCTCAACAACTTTATGAATCCTTATTCAAAAAATATGTATACATAGTTCTATACATTATTAACCATCTCTGAAATTTTGGAAGCTTCAGCATATCAGAAACAATTAATATGAGTTTACCAAATCCGAAAACCAGTTACTTTGATGATTTACTAAAGAATTCCCAGTTAAAAATTTGTATACAGTGCAATATGTGTCGCAGCTCCATAAAACTTTTCACAGTAGTCCTTGAGATACTCTCCTAACATTCAGTTATTTTTTTAAGACTTCATGGTAATTGTGAAATGACATATCGAGGTTGCAATCATTATACTGTTTTGAGGTTGAAGCACCTCATACTACTGTCTCATGAAGTCGTAGCACTACNTTTTTCTCATCACCTGTGCTTTTAAAGTTATTTCAGTAACTAATATTTTCATCTGAAGCTTTTTTAGCAATGCCTGAGAAGTGTTCAGTGGAAATATGCTTGCACTACTGTGTTGGTCAAGATGCAATCTAAAAGTACAGTTTAATTGGGAGTTTCATTCAATTCAATTCTTAAAAAATCTAGGAGAGCTAAGTTATACTGTATTATACTATAGAATAGTAATCTCCTGAGTTATAGCGTGCTTGTGAATTGTTTTCNGGGGGGAGAAGTGCTTGCATATAGCCAGCTCGCGGCAGTGAGAGGCATTCCCACGGCTTGCAAGATTTAAAATGACGCACGACAGTGCGTTCCTACGCCTGTTTCTGTGCTCTCTTCCTCCTCAGCACATTTAATTTATTAAACAAATATACTTCAAAGATATTTTTTCATAGGATTATAAACAAGATGCTAATGTATCCACAGATTTAAAAAATTATGCATAACCTATTGTTTCCGGAATTGATATGCCTTNAAAAAAAGTTGTTCATTACCCCGTCGAGGCGTGGTGTGCAAATCCTAAGTTCCCACACTTGTTCATTACTGCGTATTTTGCATTTTTGACTTCGTCTCACTTTTAATTCATTTAAATATTCATTTATGCATATATTTGAATTTTAGCAGCATATAATGGTTCCCAGTATCCTAATTTACCTATATATCAACTTATAATTGACATGACTGTGCTGAGTTTGTTTTCCCTGAGTGGACAGCCTTAAGTTGTTCATTACCCTGTCAAGCACAGTATATCTCACAAAAGTATTGCTCTGTAGGACTGTAACTTTCTGCAGACTCGACCATGTTTTCTCGAATAAAAAGTAGATTATAGCCTACCTTCTTGTCTATCAAAATGGTCTATTAACCATATCAAAATAATAATAATTGGAGGTGGTAGAGCCTGCATACAAAAAGGGTCAATTTCTAACTTCTCACCCACATCTTTTTCTACCTATACCAATAGCACGAGATTTTAGCTTACATTATTACTTATTATCTGGATTTGAAATCACAAAATATGGCTCACCCGTTCTTGAGATATTTACTCTGCAATGTGCCAAAATTTGTTACNTTTTTTGTATGCAGGCTCTACCACCTCCAATTATTATTATTTTGATATGGTTATTAGACCATTTTGATAGAAAAGAAGGTAGACTATAATTTAGNTTTTTATTTGAGAGAAAATGGTTGAGTCTACAGGAAGTTACAGTGCTACCAAGAGCAGTGCAATACTTTTATGAGATACTAGTTGTTACAATTTCCTTACCTTATCCCATCACATCACCCCGCTTATCTATCCATCTCATCATATCACTCCGCTTATCTATCCATCTCATCTCATCACTCCGCTTACTTCAACAGTAGCCCCTGTATCACCTGATCACTTGTTCCACCAAGTTCCATACCCTTCTATGCTGACTGATGCTCATCCTTCGCTCAGTCATCCTTTCTATCACTTTCCATCACTTTCCACCCCTATGTACTAGTAGTATATAAGGCATGTACTCAGAGCCCTAAGCCCTAAGCTTGAGCTCTTCGTTCTCATAGCCAAACACCTTGTCTACCAGTCTACCAGTGTGCTCTTTAGCCCTTCACCAGTACCAGTCAACCTTCTCAGGCCCTAACCCGGCTCACTGCTTACTCGTCACTCTGCTCTTACTCGCTACCTCGTCACTGTTACAGCCTTTGGCTTAACAACCTATATCTCGGCTATCACTAATGCGATACCCCCGCAATACAAATACGTACTGGGTCAGCTCGAAATTCACGTGCGGGCTATCAACAACTATCGGCAGTCACTAGACCCCGACACACATCTTTACGTCACGACGCCTGATATGTTAATCAATGAGTGTCGGCAAGCGTTCGCCAACTGGCAAACTATGAACAAACGACAAAACCCTATCACTGCCGCACATCCTTATCGAAATGAAGCGAATCACCCCTACTTCAGGGGAAGGGGCGGATTTAGGGGACGAGGAAGAGGCGGAACTAGGGGACGCGGATTTAGCCGCGGAGGGGGAAACCAGCCGGGAAGCATGCGAAACGTCAAATGCTTCAACTGCAACAAGTTCGGGCACACTAGTCCCGACTGCAAAGTGCCACTTACCGATGCAACTAAACGTGCTCTGGACAAGAAGAAAGCCCAGGAGCAGGCGAAACCTGCGGTCAATAACCCAGGCAATACTCTCGCTATCGCCGCACCACCTGCAGCAGCAACAGCAACAGCAAATATTGCGACTACCAGCAGTGCTACTATCGAAGAACTACCTCCTACTCCGATCTCCGGATCACCACTTACTTCGACGACGCACTTTGCGAACGAAAATTCGCTATTCGACTTCCTTGGTGAACATGGCGCAGACTACGACATTAACACCATGGAAATGGATCACTTTGATGCGAACATCGTAAGCGCCAATGCCATTTACTTAAAAACTGAATTAACTAATAAAATAACGCATACTTGGGATATCATTGACTCCGGCGCTACTCTACATTTAACTCCTTACTTAAACCGACTAACTAATATTCGGAATACTCATCCAATAACTGTAATGGCCGCAAACTCACAAACTTTTATTACCCATAAAATAGGGATTTTAACCGTCAAAATACCAAATGGAAATAAAGTAAGCACTATATCTATAAAAGATGTTTACTACGCTAAAGAAATGCACATGACACTAATTAGTCAGTCACTATTATGTAAAGAAGGATATGGATTCATTTACAAAGATGATATATGTACGATAAAATATCCAAACGGGTGGATATGTGGTTAAATTAAATGTGAAAATAACCTGTACTCTATATTTAATCATTATCAAATGAGCGCTACTCAAACTATAACTCTATTTGAATTACATAAGAAACTCGGACATTTAAGTTACACATACCTAAAATGGCTACTTAAAAATCATCCAGAATCAATCAATTATGAAATAAGCGATGACACTGAAACTCAATGTAAAAACTGCATAGAAGCGAATATTAAAAGAAATCCAATACCAAAAACTCGTACTTCTGAATTAGCTAAAAACTTTGGTGATCACTTTCATATGGATATATGGGGACCAGCACCTATAACTGCAATAGGAAATTTTAAATACTTACTAACATTAGTCGATGACTGTACACGATGGGTACAAATGAGTCTACTCAAAACTAAAGCTGAAGGCTATACTGCTTATGTCAAATGGGCAACTTTATTATTTACTCAATATGGAATTAAAATAAAAACACTACAATCAGACAACGATACTGTATTTCTATCAAGTGACTTTACTCAATTTCTTGATAGTCAGGGCACTATGCGAAAACTAACTGTACATGATACGCCACAACAAAATGGTGTTGCAGAAAGAACACATCAAACAATACTAAATCAAGTACGGACAAACTTACTAGGACAAAAATTACCAGACAAATTATGGGGAGAAGCCGTTAATTACTCAACTTTTATACATAACAGAACTCCTAAAGCGGCAATAAATTTTATATCTCCTTACTATAAAAGATTTAATAAAGCATATATATTTGAAGAACTACACGAATTTGGCACACATGTCATTTTCAGACAAGAAAATACTAATAAACTAACTCCTAAAGGATCTCACGGCCGATGGCTATGCTGGGATACTGAAAGTAAAGGTCACAGAATTTATCATGATCAAAAAGTAACAGTTGAAAGAAATATACAATTTCTCGAAGTAGAACCTTCTCAAATTGAAGGGGAGGAAACTGATACTCAAACTACCACTGAAAATAATCAACAAAATAATAATAATAACTATACACTTGAACCAAGAAGAAGCGAAAGACAAACTAAACCTACTAAAAGGTCACGCGGATTAAGCTATGAAGACGAAATAAATATAGCGGTCTACTTAACTGAATTTAATGAATTTAATAATGAACTACTCGGAGACCCTACTACATACTCTGAAGCAATTAAAAGACCTGATGCACTTCGTTGGGCAAAAAGCATGAAAGATGAAATAGATACACTAAAAGAAAGACAAACTTGGGAATACGTTTATCCACCTAAAGATGCAAATATTATTGGCACTAAATTTGTATACAAAACTAAGCGATTAGCCAATGGAGAAATAGACAAATACAAAGCACGACTAGTAGTGCAAGGTTATGCACAGCAAGAAGGCATAGACTTTTACTCAGACGATTTATTTGCACCAGTAGCACGACTAAGCTCAGTCAGAACAATATTATCATGGGCAGCTACAAATGACTTTGAAATACATCAAATTGATATTAAATCAGCTTACTTGTATGGTGAACTAGAGAAAGGAGAAGAAATTTACATACGACCACCACCTGGATATAAACACTTCTTACCAGATTTAAAACCAGGACAAGCACTAAGACTAAAGAAAGCACTATATGGACTTAAACAAGCTGGAAGAAGATGGTATAAGAAACTAACCAGTATATTATTAAATATTGGACTAACTCGGTCAGAAAATGACAATGCAGTCTTTTATAAGAAAGAAAATGGAAAAACTATACTTACACTATTTGTACATGTTGATGACATAACTATGGCTGCAAAATCTAAAACTACATTGCAAAATCTAAAAACTAAAATAGGACAAGAAGTTAAATACACTGATGGAAATGAAATACACTGGCTATTAGGCATAGAAATCAAATGTGATAGAACAAAGCGGACTATTATGCTACGACAAATGAATTATATAGACACTATTGTCAAACGTTATCAACTAGAGAAAGCCAGACTACTACATACTCCTATGGAGCCAGGATTACAATTATCAACTGATGACGCACCAACCAGTGATGATGAACTTAACTATATGAAAAAGGTACCTTACATGAATATGGTTGGAGCACTGCGATATGCAGCAGACTGTACCAGGCCAGACATAGCATATACTTGTGGAATACTCACACGATACCTAATAAACCCTGGTATTAAACATTTTGATGCCGCTAAACACTGTTTTCAATACTTAAATAATACTAAAGACTATTGGCTCATACTAGGCAGTACTGATAAAGAACAACTAACTGGACTCACTGATTCAGATGGAATGACCACTGAAGGGCACAAAGCAATATCCAGATACATATTTAAACTTGGACAAGCCACTATATCATGGTCAAGTAAAAGACAAGGCTTAGTTTCACTAGCCGTAGCCGAAGCCGAATTAATTGCACTTGCTTATGCTACCCAAGAGGCTATATGGCTGAAACGACTTGTAAACGAAGTTCTGCAGGCCTCGTTTGCACCTACTATTATTCATACAGATAATCAAGCAATTATAACTATGGCAACCGATCCTGAACGGAAATATTCACAAAGAACTAAACATATTGATATACGCAAAGACTTTTTCAGAGATCATATTGAAAGAAAAACTATACTTATAAAATGGATACCTACTGAAGAAAATGAAGCAGACTTACTTACTAAAGCATTATCTATAACTAAACTCAAACACTTCATTAGTAAACTGCAACTAACTCAGGTTTGAAGGGGAGTATTAAGATATTACTTTCCCACATATGTTTACACTATGACTTCACTTGTTTACTCACATGACTATATGCACCATATGCTCACTTACTATCTATGGAATACTATACATTCTGTACAGTATATAAGACTGGGGCCTCAGGCCCATAATCTATAGCTTTTTGCTACTCTCACAACTTGTCCGCTTAAGACCTCCATATTGTGTGAAGGCTATCATTGTTCAGGTGCGAATGCTTGTGTTATGAATCCTGACCATCTTGTGACTGTTAACCCTGTAGGGTATGTAGACTTCTACATAGTGCTGGGTGCATTGTTGTTCTGTGTGTGGTGTATTGTTGAGTGTCATCCTTATGGATATGAAGTTGAGGTAGTCCTTCACATCATAGACAAATGTCTTGATTGAGTGTTCATAGGCTATTAGATGTGGTTTGTTTGGTACTCTGAATACCTTGTGTTCTGTCTTCATTTCCATGTTGGTGAATACTGCTACTACTGATGTTTCTGCTACCAGTAGTCAGTACACGTCCCATCCCATATTGTATATGTGTTTGCATCGGTCGCACAGTATGTCTTCGCGGATCATAGGGACTATGTGCTGTTGCTCCCTTTCATGTCTCTGCATGATCTCTTGTGGATTGTAATTGCTGTTGAACTGTCTCTCAGTCATTTCCATTATTGGTTTCTTTGTTACTATATGCTTGCTTTCTTAAAGCAATAATTCCTTTCTGACATGCCACGCACATCATCTGGGACCAAGAGGCCATGCCACAGATTGTAGAACTGACAACATTGACACAAACTGGCATGAGATTGAGTGCAAGGCCCCAGGCGAGTGCTTCCACTGCCCCAGCAACACCTACTAGCACATACCACGTAGACTTTGGCCTGTAGAGAACACCACCTGCAGAAAATTCAGCCAAACCCTCCAGATAGATTTGAATATACTCCTGAGCGAGGCACACCAATCATAAGTGTGATCAAGCCACCCATTTTTATATTTGTCACCTGTGCAGCAATGGAAGGGTGAGTGGGAGTGAGAAGAGAAAGTACAAGATGGTTGATGTTGNAAAAAAAGGAGGTACTTACTAATTTTCTTAAGTTCAGGGCCAGTTATTGGGGACTTGGACAGAGAATGTAAAGTGAGATGATTGTGTTGTCAATCAATGGGGAGTTTAATAGAAATTTAAATTATGAAGTACATGTGGTTAGAATACTTGACACATCCTTACATAAGCCTATATAGCCAATACTACAACCTACTGTATATTGCACTATGCAGTACATGAAAGCTATGGAGTGCACTTTAGAGACAATGGTAATTTATGTAGTGTTATATAGTGCATTGAGATGCCTATGGAGCGCTATGGAATGCTATGGAATGCTTTGTAAATTGGTGATCCCCAATTTGTGCTATATAAGGCTACGAAAATCATCACGTTGTTATGGGATTTTGAGATTTTCCTGATGTCATACTCTCAAGTAATGATAGTTCTATTAACTTGGTGGCTCACAGTAGTCATAAATCAGAAGGGACGCCCCAACTGAATGAAAATGTCTGCATGTGAGGCATGCAGAGGGATGAAGACAGAATTCACTGTTAACAAGCTTTGTATAGTGAATGGCATAGAGATCTTCTAGTAACTCTTGACAGGCTATAGGTCCACAGGAAATGTCGAGCATATTGCTTGTCAATGAGACTTCAGAAGGTAAATGATCCCAACCTAGGGGTTTCTTATTTAAGTTTTCTCAACTGAGTCATGATCCTCACTGAGCATATATTTGAATCACAGTTCGATTATCAAGTATCAAGTCGTATGGAGTATCGAAGGCTCCAGAAAACAATCAGACACATGTTGGCTGATTTGAATGATGCCGCATTACAGTTGAAAATACCTGTCTGCCTAACTTCCATCTAAACCAGTGCGGATATCATATCTATTTAAGAGGCATGATGGTCATAAGTCTGTAAGCTTCCATTCAACATGTCATTAGATAGCTATGGGCCTATTCGGCAACACCGGTTAGCTAACTTTCAAGTGGGAAACTAATAGAAGCTTGGCTATTTCCCCATATGCCATCTATTTTCCTACTAGTTAGCTAACAAAGATTTATTAAGACGTGCAGCCGAGCAGGCCCTAATGTGTATGCAATACCCTCACTCACGAATAGAGAGAAAAACAAGTATCCTGATAACGAGCACTGGTTGATGATGATCTCCAAAGTTTGTAGTACATGTACATAGCATATAATAATAGCGTAGTCTGAAACATTCAGCTGCCCGGGAACAATTTCAAGACGGCCGGACACTGCCGATCACCACGCCTTGCATCAAAAATCAAAGACGACCTGAGAAACTTGATCTTCCCAGGACGGCGAACTCACAGGAAGTCTCATTTGAAGGTTTTAGTAAAAAGATTGGGCAGATAACAAGCAGTTTAAATGATTGTACAAGATCAATCATTAGAACATTGTCATGCATGCCACAACAACACACAATACATGCATCATCCCCGTTGGACTAGTTTGATATTCGGACTTCCGCCCAGTACTGTGTCCTCACTTCCTCCTTTATTCCCACTCCTTGCTCACAGCCAAGACTTTAGGTGGCTCTCAGTCGTGTGCATCATTTTTTCTCTCTTCACGTCTCAAGGGCTCGAGCCTCCTTTGCCTATCACAAAAGTCATGAATGATAACTCTGTCAGCAAAATTAAAGGATCGCTTCCGCTACTTGACAGTCAGGTAGCATCCGAGTGCGACCCTAAGTCAAAAAACAAAGTCACTGTTAATAGTGCTCCAGTTTTTCCGCATGTAGACGAACCGGAGCATCCGAAAAGAGACCTGAAGTTCTGGATGTGCATCGTAGCTGTCATGCTCGCTTCTTATGTTATGACGCTGGAGCTTGTGAGTAACTATTACCATGGCTCTAATTCACATATACTACAACGCTGCACCACTTCACACAACAGAGTGGCATAGGAACTACACTTCCAATTATCGTAGCAGACCTTCGGGGCACACAGTTTCCCGAGCCTTGCAGAGCCCTTCAAACGACAGGTGCAGGATGCATTCGCAGAGAGCTTACGGGTCTTTTGGCTTGTTTTCACTGGAATCGGTGGTCTAGGACTGATCTCGAGCTTGTTCATGAAGGGCTTACCACTTCATACGGCGATTGATAGGGACTGGGGTTTGAATCAGGAGAAAGAGAAGGAAGAAGCAAGTGCATAATATTATTTTTTTTTTCGTTTTGTTTTTTACTTTCTCGCCAACCTTCTGTGTATGTACCAGACTCTGTATCAGCTATTTCACTCATGGTTCACAATCGCTCGTATTGAATTCTTCAATTCCACAAGGCTCCGAGTCTACCATCGTGAACATTAATGACATAATTTCATATTTCGGACGGAAGCTTTGGTTTTCTCAACCATTGACATTTCAAGTTCGGTGTCGTCCGCCTCTGGGCCTACAAAATCTAATGCGATCAGGCGGTGACCTTTCATTGGAAATAGCGACACCTAACAAAACACCATTCAATGAATGGGAAGGGGGGAAGGGAAAGGCGGGGCATTGTTTCATGGTCTCGTCAATCGTTCTTACAACGAATACAAGAATAAAAGCAGCAACATAAGCGACAGAGAGAGTCTGGCTAGTAGGTGCATTAAATGGGGCATTTCCCGTGATAATCAATCATGACGGCCGTAGCTGCGGAACATGTTACTTAAACGAAGTGCAAGGTCAATTTGTTATTACTCACACTCACGGACATCAACGTTGCCCCATCCTCCCGCTACGATTATACCATAGCGGAAACATTGCGGCACCCAGCTGAATTGTTTCACCACCCAAGTGAAATAAATTGCTAGTATGTGACAGCGATGAGAAACAAAAAAAAGGGCCAAGAACAACCAGAATCTCGTTTGCCAAGGGATCCAATGTTATCAGAAGTGAATGCGGGGACGATGTTAGAAAAACGTGAGACGAGTATATTATGTTCTAGGTCCGTAGTGTACATCAGGAAAAACATTTACTATACTAGAAGTGATGAATTTGTATAGTACTCCATAGTACTCCATAGTCCCCACCAACACCTATGGAACCTAATGAGTCTATGTGGTCTATATAGACCACATAGTTTCTATAGTAATGCAGGCAACTAGTATAGTGCATTACATCTTGGGAAAGAGATGATCCTACTGATGCATATATGCATGCAATTCATGAGTAATTGCACTGATATTAGGTATATGGACACAATAAATTCAATTGCACCATAGGAATGTAAAATGATCCAAGTAATAGCCAAAAAGCGAAAACCCGCCCACTGACCAAAACTCGAAAATGGAGTGGCGGTATCTTCCCACACCTCAAATTAGATATGCAATAACTTGGATATGACAAGTAATATTATGTACATAAGTACATATTCTGTATTGTGTAGTTGCTTGATTACTTGATGATGAAGCATATATAGTGTAGAATATGCATATATGCACAATTAATAGTTTTAGAATTTCCATTTGAAACTATGGAAACTATATTAGAGTGTATAGTGTACCCTATATAGTGTGTATAGTACTGTATAGTTCTGGCATGCAACTATATAGTCTCACTAAAAGGGGACTAATAAAGGCAACTATGGAACTATGCAAACTATCTAGTGCTATATAGACATTGAAATTTTTCCTGATGTATCTGAGACAAATGTAGAGCTTAGTGATGATGAAGCTGGCAGAAGTGCATAAAATACTGGGGATAACTTCAGCTTAGCTTTCTTTGGAAGACCTCGTTCGTACACTCAGAGAGAGAGAGGATCGTGAGCATTTTCGTAAGTCATACTTTAACTTGAGGTCTCTCAAACGTTGTGGATCTTGTTATATAGACCGGACGCACATTTCTTATCACGTGCCTCTCGTAATCTGACGTAGTACGTAATCTGACTTATTTATCATCGCTTCAGTCGCTCAAGCTCGACCCTCTGGGCTTCAGATATTTTCAATGCAATTGTAAGTATGCCATTATGAATTATTCTCCCCTCCGACAAAAAGGATGGTGACTAGTACCATGGGTTTTCTATTTATAGTCGCATGTGACGTTAGTAGGTCAGTTGAAGGATGGCATTCATTTTACTTCTTCTTCTTCAACATCGCCTCGGGGTTCGGCCGTACTCTGGTTTAAAACAGCTTGTCGTTCTGTTCGCGGCAGGTGAGAAGTAACGACTCATAGTTTAAGCTTGATAATAGGTAGTCTCCTCGTAATCCAGTTAGATGCGTATCTAGTTACAACGTGCATGGAAAAGGACCCGTGCATATATTACTTGTCTGACCACAAAAAATCAAGGACGAAGACACTAGAAACTTATGGCAATACCGCGTTGTCTCGGTGCCAGATATAAAGAGCATTTTCGAGTCCTGAGTACATATAAATATTACTGTAATTCAGACTTCAGAAGCATAATATTTAAGATTGAGAATAAACTTCAGTAAGATTCCAGGAAATCAGCATAATAAAAGCGAATAATCTATAGATATACATTACAGTACCACGTCACCTCCGCGAGAGCGCGCGAACCTTGTCTTTAACCGATGTGTCGAATCCTGAACCGCGGCCCTTGAGCTTTCCAAAGACGACAACCTTGCCATGTTCACCGGCACGCCCCGAGCGTCCTGCACGATGTAGAAAATCGATCATGTTTCGCGGTGAGTCAACGATGAACACATGCTGCACGGTCGGCGAAAAGTCAAGCCCACGAGAGAGCAATGATGTAGTGATCAGCGCGTGTGGCGTTTCCCGCTCCTCTGCATCTGTTGCTTCCTGTCTCTCAGTGCCCTTCACGAAGCCCGCAAGATGACGATTCGAGCCATGTGCACGCGATGAGCCCATGCTCGTGAGAGTGACATTCGGAATTCCTTTTGCTTCGAGATGCTCGCCGAGTGCATCTACAGAATTGGAACGGTTGCAAAACACAAGCACGCGTGAGCGTCTTAAGCGACCCGTTTCAGGATCGGTGCCTCGGAGAGCGTCTTCTGCCCAGACACGGCGCAGGCGCCGCTCAATGTCTGCATAACGATTTCCGCCTGTCCAACTGACGTGCTCTGTGTGGAGTGTCGCAGGGAGGCGATGTAGGTTCGGTGAAGCGAGCCGCGTAAGCGAGGGGTGGTGCTTCGTGAGGTAAGATGATAAGGAGGCGGGGATGGTAGCGGAGGTGAGAATGAGGTGAAAGGGATAATTGATAGTTTGGGCGTTTTCAGGGACAGGATATCCTCGGGCGGCACTAATGTCAGAGAGAAGGGTAAGGGTTGTCTCCCTGAAGTCGGGATCTAGAAGAAGGGCTTTGTAAAAATAAAATTCTTTAAAAAAACATTGGGACTGACCGAAAAGAATATCTGCTTCATCGATGACTACACATTCTACCCTCTTAAGTCCCATCTCTGGCTTCCCCGGCCTAAATATTCTTCCCTCCCGCTCCCATTCCTCGTTCACAACCTTATCCCAGCCCCAACCACGCACCATCTCAAGCGCCTTCACCGGTGTGCTCACCAGCAAATCTATAGGGCGTGCACCACTCAGACCTTGCGGCTGAACCTCAATCTGACCGTGTACTTTGTTTTCATTACTCAGTGCGCTAACGACATGCATCATCTGTCGCGCACTTCTACCTCTTCCTCGGGCACCCGCCGTGCTTGGGACGTTTGCACGAGACGCACATAAAACACGCAGCTTTGCATGATGCACGAGTGCCTTCGCGAACGTGGACAGCTGGCGACTGAGCTCATGAGTCGGAGCAAGGACGAGAGCGCGTGGATTTGTCGCTAGCTGAGAGGGCGGGTAAGTCGCAGAGGCCTCGGTCTCTTTGAGGAGCTGAAGTAAAGGGAGTAGGTATGCAATTGATTTTCCTGAACCTGTTTCTGAGGCCAGTAAGAATTGATTCCAATCTTTGGAATTACGGGGAAGCGAGAAAAGGTGCTTGAGAGCAAGCGATTGGATTGGGGTCGGTTTTGCATCGGGTCCAAGGACATCCTTCATGGACTGCGCGAAACTAGGCATGAGAGGCGGAGACGAGAATGACTCTGGCAGTTGTCCAATGATCTTCGAGATTGAACGGTCGAATTCTTCGTCAAGCAAGGCTTCGATAGCTAGCTTCTGTTCTCCTAAGACTATATGCGAGTGAGGAGACTAGGGGAATATATTAGAGGATTTTATTTTATTTTTCTCGAGAAGCTCACATTGGTACGCCCATTGACAGAGTCATCTTTGAGAATCTCTTTCAGTGTAGCTGCTTGTTTACTCGCACTCGAAGGCCCGTGTGTATTCCTTGCTACCTCGTATTTTCCAGTTGGAGATTTTGATTTAAGGTCTCTCACAAGACGTGTTCTTGATGTCGGTTCTAAGACAGGGTCAAGCTAATTTTTTTGATAAAGCACACACGAGACTCACTAAATTGTGTCTTTGACAATGTTTTTGAGCCACTACGGCCTCGCCCTGGTTTCTCCTGCCGATATTTCCCCTTCGGCGTTGCCGCTGCAGCCGCAGATAAGTGGAAGCCTCGGTGCGCGTATTGCAGGCGTAGGCGCCAGGTGCATGTAGAGGAGAGGATTCCGGATTTTACAAAGACTGACTCAAGTAACACATGCGGCAGTCGTAAAGGCATCCAAATAGAAATAGGCCTTTTTACGCGAGGCCCGATGGTGAGCTCGCCTTCGTCTCTGGCGTCGCGGGTAAGGACTTAGAGAAAACGCGTTAAATTTAAATTTTGATTTCCTTGTACATCATGTGACGCGAACGGTCAGTCACAGCTCGCGGCGACTCGACACTCAACTGCTGCCATGGCCGACGATATCCCTCACCCACCACCTGCTGAGCCATCGGATGCACCTCCAGAGACACCAGAGACACCAGAACCGCCAACAGGCTCGCCTACAGACTTTTTGAAAGGAGTTGTCGGAAAACGCGTTATCGTGCGCCTCACGTCAGGTGTTGACTACCGAGGTACGCGTTCGGCTTAATAGCAGAATTTCATTCTAACTAACCATTTGACTATTTACGAAGGCGTACTATCATGTCTTGACGGATATATGAATATTGCGCTAGAACAAACTGAGGAGCACGTTAATGGCCGGGTGACGAATAAATACGGAGACGCATTTATCAGGGGAAATAATGGTGCGTACATCATATTGTTCATGACTTCTGCGTGAAGTTGAGATTCTCTCCGGATTTTATAGTGCTATATATCTCAGCGGCAGAGGCACTTTAAAAACTCACGCGATGGCGGAATAACTCAATATCTCCGATACTCGTCGCTTCAAAATACACCATTAAATATAGTCAACCTCCGATTCTTTTTTAAGACCCTACTTGGAGGTGCCTCTGTCCTCAGAAGATTCCTGATAACTTGTACTTTATTAGATGATTGGGAATAAATATAACGAACGTGCATGACAGTTCAGGCAAGCTATACCTCTTTCCTGTTCTTGTTCCTGCAATGATATGATTTGCGGGTCCCTGGATGCTCTGCACATGGAAGCGACCCTGCAGAACTAGTAGCTTCACGAAAACTTGAAGTCATTGACTCTGAATGCACGCAGCCTTTTTATTGAGTCAGGTTGGTTTTATCCTTGTAGATAGATTGGACTTCTCCGAATTAAATTTCCGCAAAGGTCAGCGTCTATATGGTCGTGACGATAATCATAAACTAACAACGAAGTCCCTGTTTATTTATTAACAAAGTTGTTCGCTACGGTAGGTCAACATTCACTGTGATTTTCATGTGCCCAAGGAACGATAAAGACTCAGAGAGTCATAAGGCTATTTTGCAACATACACTCAAACCAAAGCACGAATTTTCTACCGCACAATTTTAGGAACTGTTGCGCTACAACAGTTAGAAAACAGGGTGGCCAGATATAATTACAAATGCAAATAAAAATGAAGGACAGGGATTCCATGAGATGTACAGTATCAGATGAGAGCGTTTTGAAAGCGTCGTTATAGTTTTGGCAGGTTGCGGAACTTCGCAGGTTTCTTACTCTGGAAGGCAGCAATGGCATTCTTAATATCCTGTGAAAGTTGTTCAAGACGAGTGAAGAACGCAATAAAGAAGTTACAGCGTTTAGATACCTCAGTCTGCACGGCAGCGGCGTTCCACAATGCTGTGTATGCAAGATTCTCTGCGACACTTATGATTCATAAACGACGTGAATATGTATACTTTCACGCATGCCAAATTTTGTCAATGACCTACCTATGATCCCGCGCGTGCATCAATAGGTGTTTTGTCCCCGTGATCGCAATGGGGGACTTCTGGGAAATCAGCTGTGCAGTCTCGAGTGCAGCCTGGACGACCTCTGTGCGGCTGCCAGATACAACTCTCGATACAAATCCGAACGCACGCGCTTCCTTAGCATTAAACGGCCGAGCCGTGAGCGCAAGCTCGCTTACAATGGAGGCATTACCGGTGATTTTCGATATGCGCGCGAGCGTGCCGATGTCTGCGGCGAGCGCAATGTCGACTTCCTGAATTCATGAAGGGATGAATATGAGAATATGACTTATACTTTGTGTCAATTAGTATTCTTAATGTCTTCACCTTGATTGAGAACATTGCGTCGGAAGCAACGTAGCGCGCGTCGCACGCGCAGGCAATGTCCACACCTAACCCGTACACAATTCCGTGCGCGGCAAAGATAACCGGGTGTCGACAGCGTTCCATTGCGGATATAGCACCTTGGAACTTGAGGATCTGTTCTCGCAGCACGAATGCAGTGCGTGCTGGATCACTTGATTCACACTCTGCAATCCCTGTATCATTTACTAGAGGAGTAGAGAGAGATCAGTAAGATAAAGCGAGATATTCGATCATGTGAAATTGGTTCACGGTCTATTCCTGCTGAAAAGAATTTAGGTAACCCAGAAGCTAAAACTGCCGCTCGAACATCGTCATCCTTGCTGATGAGGTCAAAAGTTTGGCCGAGTTCTGTCCAGAGTCTGTGTCATACCATGAATCAATATTCAGAATTGTGAAGGGAATGACTCTAGGGCAGATTACGCTTCATTAAACGCGTTGACTGGTTTCCTGAAAGGTGGAAGTCAGTTCAAACCCTCTTGTCGGTGACAATCTTGAATCACCTCTGAAGCTCAACTAATATAACGTGCGTATAAGGCTTCGTAACTTTGATAAATGGGGTGCTATGGTATACAACCATCTGAATATGAGAGACGCGGAGAACTCACTGGCAGAAGACTCCGTCACGATGTGGGAAGAGGGTACGTGACTGACTCCGTGACACTGATCGACTAACTTCAAGTTTAATTCTAGAAATTCATGTAAATCTTGAAGTTATTTATTGGTCAAATATTACCGTGACATTATCATCTATGTACGATAACATTCAAGTCTAAAGTACATTGGCCTGAGACATACTGGGCTGTGTAGTACCAGTGGCTGAGGGCCCAACAGTAGAAACAGACCCGGGTTTCAAACAGATTGAGATTGACAGAATTAACTTGAAACCACCGAACAAATAGGAGAAAATAAATTACTGTATAGTAAGGTACAGTATTTAATTTGCGCTTATTATGAGGGGGGGGGGGGGCAAGGAGGTATGGAGACAGCGGGTCGAGGTTTAGGTCAACTAGAAACAGCTAAAATCGAAATTAAGAACGAAAGGACGAGAAGACACAGAAAGAAAGAAAAAACGAATAAAAGGAAGAAAATGAAACGTAGACGATGGGCGGCGTTGGTATGACAGGAGATAAGAAGTCCGGGGTACGCACGATTAAAAGGGGTGCGTACGGTAAAGTGAGTGTGGCTCGCAGCTATTTACTTCAGTAAGTAAAGGCTCCGAGGAGAGGCTAAGGACTAAAGAGATGTGGACCGGATTCAATGAAAGTCATTCAGAAATCGATCAAAAGTGTAACGCAGATAAAATAGATAAGATACGGAGGAAGAAACACGGGGAAGATGGTATAGACGACTAAGATGAGTAAAAAAAAGGGCAACCGAGACATAAAACACGAGCGCCGGAAACCAGAAAAAAAGGTAACGTTGACCAAATCCGAGAGTCCAAGATTTGAAAAGACATGTCGACGTGTGCAAAGCGAGAGCAACTTCAGCATTGTTACAATTTCCTTACCTTATCCCATCACATCCCCCCGCTTATCTATCTATCTCATCACATCACTCTGCTTATCTATCCATCTCATCTCATCACTCCGCTTACTTCAACAGTAGCCCCTGTATCACCTGATCACTTGTTCCACCAAGTTCCATACCCTTCTGTGCTGACTGATGCTCATCCTTCGCTCAGTCATCCTTTCCATCACTTTCCACCACCTTCCACCCCTATGTACTAGTAGTATATAAGGCATGTACTCAGAGCCCTAAGCCCTAAGCTTGAGCTCTTCATTCTCATAGCCAAACACCTTGTCACCTAGTCCACCAGCGTGCTCATTGAGCCTCACCAGTACCAATCGATCCTCTCAGGCCCTAACTCGGCTCTCAGCTTACTCGTCACTCTGTTCTTACTCGTTACCTCGTCACTGTTACAGCCTTTGGCTTAACACTAGCTCAAGCTTACCTACCTGCCGACGTTTTTACGTCTAGGCAACCCAACTCACCACGGCCCAATTACCAGCACCAACTACTAGACCAACTCGACGTTCCACTTGGAACCACCAGTACAAAGTCTTTGAAGACACGACCAGGGGAGAAACTCGATACTACTCCTGGGAACAGACACAACTGAATCAACCCCCCCACTGGTTCTACCTCACCAACGACCCAGAAGACGCTGCAATCCACTTTGAGATAGCCGTCCCCAACTACCGTGAAATTTTTGAAGAAACCCGTACACCTAACCCGTCTCCCATCCAACCGACCATCGAACTTCCCACCCCACCAGTTTCCAACATCCAGCAACGACAACCTCAGTCTACACCTCTCCCACACACCCCATCCACTAGCACCACGCCATCCCACATCCCTCTTTCCCCTCAACCAGCCCCTACTTCACTAGCCAACATGTCCACCCCAACCCCCACAGGAGAGGCCCGCCTCAGCAAACCCAACAACTTTGATGGCGATAAAAGCTATGCCCGCCGCTTCCTATCCAGTTGCCAGGCCTACCTCTCACTCAACGAACGGATCTACAACACGGACAAAAGCAAAATCATCTTCGTCCTCTCCTTTATGCAAGAGAAAGCTGCGGGAGACTGGGCCACCAACCGCACCACCATTGCCCTTGCCCCAAATCCCACTACCAACACACCTACTGGTTTTGGTACTTGGGTCGACTTCCTCAATGATTTCAGGAACACATTCATCACCACGGATGACAGTGCCAACGCCAGATGCCAACTCCTGAATATCAAGCAGACAGGCACAGCCAATGACTACAACACTCAGTTCAGATCCCTGGTCACCCGCTCCAATATATCAGACAAAAATGCGCTATCCGAAATGTACCAGCAAGGTCTCACCCGTGGCCTCATACAACACATCTATGCGAGAGACAAACTTCCTGACACCATGGAGGAATGGTACCAAGCAGCATCTCGGGCTGACAATCTTTACCGCCGACTCCAGGCCCTCAATACCACCGGCACCACCACAACGTCCTCCACACCACGTTCTACCCGCTTCAAAAACCTTTTTTCCACCACCACTTCCTCTTCCCCCACACCTACCAACTCACCCAACCGCCCCAAGAAGCTGACACCAGAAGAACGTGAGAAATGCATGAAGGAAGGACGTTGCCTAGCCTGTCGAGAAGTCGGACATAATGCTCGGGACTGCACCAAATATAAAGCCTGCACACCAACCACCATCCGCCAAGTCGCTCCTGATCCAGTACCTACAACTCCAGCACCTGTGGCAGCTGAACCAGCAAAACCCACCTCAAAAGCTGAAATCATCGCCCACATCCGCTCCCTGCTGCAGAATGCAGGCGATAATGTTGCGGAAGAAGTCCTGATGGAGCTAGACAATACGGATTTTTGAAACGGAGGATCAGAAAGGCGCTGAGCCCTCCCATTACCATATCACCTGTACTTGTATCTGATTCGTCAAAACCTACAATGCGAATTCCTGTTCAAGTTAAAGTTTATGGTCAAACCGTCTTAAGCAATGCCCTCATCGACTCTGGAGCAGAAGGCAAATTCATCGACTCAAAATTCGTTGCTAAACACCGTATCCCGGTTCGAAAACTTGTCAAACCCATCCCTGTCCACAACGTTGATGGCACCCCTAACCAAAACGGCACCATCACACATTACACACTTCGCCCCCCTATTATTCGGAAACAAGCTCACCATGGCATTCCTCCTGGTCACTTCACTCGGAAAGGAAGACATCATCCTGGGTCTACCTTGGCTTAAACAGCGCAACCCCTTAATCAATTGGAAAGAAGGTACCATTTCTATTAGGCGAACCACTACAGCAACCTCCCTGGCCCAGCGCACCACCAAAACTATTAAACCACTCAAGGATTCAATACCGGCCCATTACCACAACTTCATCCACCTATTCGAAAAGAAGGCAGCTGAACGATTTCCTATTGAACGACCATATGACCATGCTATCGATCTTAAACCGGATTTCATACCTCGCGATTGCAAGCTTTATTCCATGACACCACAAGAAGAAGTCGCACTAGATGAATTCCTCACTGAAAATCTACGCAAAGGATACATTCGTCCGTCCAAATCACCCATGGCATCACCATTCTTCTTTGTCGACAAAAAAGACGGTACTCTCCGACCTTGCCAGGATTATCGTGCACTCAATGAAGGAACCATCAAAAACGCGTATCCCCTCCCACTCATTGGTGATCTCATGGACAAGCTCAGAAACGCCAAGTACTTCACAAAATTGGACCTACGATCTGGGTATAACAACATTCGTATCAAAGACGGTGACCAACACAAAGCTGCATTCAAAACCACCCATGGTCTTTTCGAACCCACGGTCATGTTCTTCGGCCTCTGCAATTCCCCAGCCACTTTCCAGATGTTCATGAATGACATCTTCCAAGTTATCATCACAGAAGAAGCCATCCTCATTTACATGGATGACATCCTCATCTTCTCTGATAACCTGGAAGATCTTCGCCGCAAAACCAACCGAGTCCTCAATGTTCTACAAGAAAACGATTTGTTTCTGAAACCAGAAAAATGCATTTTCGAAGTTCAGGAAGTCGAATTCCTGGGCATGATCATACGCCCCAACAACATTCATATGGACCCCGTCAAACTCGCTGGCATTCAACAATGGCCGGAACCCCACACTGTCAAACAACTCCGTAGCTTCCTTGGATTCTGCAACTTCTACCGCCGTTTCATCCCCAACTACTCCAGCATTGCCTACCCCCTTAATGAACTCACCCGCACCAATGAACCCTGGAAATGGAACGAACTTCGAACTAATGCATTCACTACCCTCAAAAACCTCTTCTCTTCACAACCAGCCCTACTCATCCCCGATAAGAATAAACCATTTATCCTCGAAACCGATGCATCCAAGGTCGCCTCAGGAGCTGTCCTATACCAAGCTAATTCCAATGGAGACCTCCAACCATGTGGATTCATATCTGAAGCATTTGGACCTGCACAACAACGATACGAAGTCTATGATCGAGAATTACTTGGCATTATCCAGGGGCTTACTGCATGGCGACACTACCTCTTAGGTGCTCCCCATACCACAATTATTTGGTGCGACCACAAAAACCTATCCTACTTCCAGGCAGCCCACCATCTTACCCCTTGCCAATCTCGCTGGAACCTCTTCCTATCCCAATTTGACATCTCCATCACCCACAAACCGGGCAAAGACATCCCTGGTGCTGATTCTCTATCTCGACGATCCGACTATGGCACAGAACCAGATGAAGAACAAACTCTCCTCCCCAACACCCTATTCATTGGCAGAATTGATGTTGACCTACACAACCGCATCAAAGAATCCCAAGCCACTGATCAACTCACCAACACCATCCTTCGTGCTAAAACCCTCAATATCCCCTCCCCTTTCAAATTCTCCCTTGATGACTGGACCACAGACTCTAACCTTCTCCTCTTTCGCAAACACATTTACATTCCTGACAATAAAGACCTTAAACAACAAATCCTTCACCTTTTCCACGATCTCCCTTCCTTCGGCCACCCAGGCATATTCAAAACCACTTCCCTTATTCGTCAACACTACTGGTGGCCTGGCCTTACTATTTTTGTAAAAAACTTTATCAATGGCTGCGCCGCCTGCCAACAAATGAAAATTAATACCCACCCCACTACTCCCCCTCTCACCCCTATACCCGCCGATCCCTCTGCCTTACCTTTCCAATCTGTTTCCATTGATTTCATCACCGATTTACCTCTGTCCAACTCTTTTGACTCCCTTATGGTCATTGTAGACCACGACTCATCCAAAGGCATCGTCTTATGCCCCTGCAACAAAACCATTGACGCCCTTGGCACTGCACTCCTCTATCATCAAAATGTCTACCGCCGCTTTGGACTCCCCAAACGCATCATCTCCGACCGAGGCCCTCAATTTGCATCACACGTGTTCCAAACCCTTTGCTCTCGCCTCRGCATCAAATCCAAACTCTCTACCGCCTATCACCCACAAACTGATGGCCAAACGGAGCGAGCCAACCAAGAAATTGAAGCCTATCTGCGCATTTATTGCGGCACRGCACCAAATACTTGGACCGAATCCATCCCTGACCTCGAGTTTTCTCACAACCTCCAAACCCAYTCCGTCACTAAAACCTCCCCATTCAATATCATCCTCRGCTATAACCCTATCCCCATTCCACCYGCCATTGAACCCACAAACCTTCCGTCCCTATCYGAACGACTCCGCCTTCTCTCCACTATCCGAAAAGAAGCACTAGCTGCACACGACCTTGCCCGACTCCACATGGCTCGCCACACTTCTCGCAACTTTACCCCATTCAAACTAGGCGACAAAGTCTGGCTAGAAGCCACCCATCTTCATTTCCCCAATCGATCCCGCAAGCTATCCCCTAAACGAGAAGGACCATTCACTATCGAACAAGTTCTTTCCCCCCTCAATTACCGCCTTAAACTCCCGAAAGCATGGCAAATTCACCCGGTCTTCCATGCCTCGCTTCTTACCCCATTTGCTGAAACCGACTCTCACGGCCCATCATTCACTCAACCGCCGCCAGACCTTATCGATGGCCACGAAGAATTTGAAATTGAAGCCATCGTCTCCCACAGTGGGAATGGAAAGCGGCGCAAATACCTCATCAAATGGAAAGGCTACCCGTCATCAGCNAAATGAATGGCTCAAAGAAAGCCAGACCTT
>SGPK01000160.1:0-47702 GCA_004802695.1 Phellinidium pouzarii
TATAATTTGCTATGCTCAGCTTTCTTTTTGCGGAATAGAAATTCAATCTTTTTCTTTTGCTGTCTTTTTTTTGAGACGGGACGTGCAGTACCGCAATACCGTGCGAAAGTCCAGTAAACGAGGGGATTTATGCTGGGCTTGGGGATTAGCGAATGTCTTTTCTGTAGAGAAATATTTATGCGAGTGCAAATTTTTTAGGTACCAGTCTTGATCCTGTAATATCGCTTCTGCATCCCTGCAGACTTCATCCGCAACATTTTCGATCGATACCGCTGCCACTGCAGTACATTACATTTTCGTCTTGGTCGACGCGAATTGGCCCAGTATATGATCACGTGGGTGCTGGATGCTCGTTATCCAGCCACTGGATCGCTGGGGTCGTCTAGTGAGGAGCCTGCACGACAGCCAAAGCTTTGGCAATGACCTCGAATGCGAAGAATCATTGCAATCAAATGGAAGTCTCAGATAGATAATGTTATGTGTTACTGGCCGTCTTGACCTTCATTTTCTGAGGCGTGCGTTGCCTAGGTATAGGACATACATTCAGTAGGTCTAGACTAATTATTCTTGAATGGTGAGCGCTCCATAACTAACTTGCTCAAAGCTGCGTTTTTTTTTTTTTGCGTACCTAGACTGAGTCTGATAGTGCCTACGCTCTATGCGCCTACGGTCCCGGTATCTGCATCCCGGGTACGGGTTTGCAAAGTAACCTCTCGATTTTTATTTCATGGATAGTACCACCAGTTTGNTTTTTTTCTTCTTCTAAGTCGGGATGTTTACGTAACGTATCACCACAATAGGTAGTGGGTGGCGTGTGCCTAGAATGGGCAGACCGACGCGAAACGTGAGCGTTATAATTTTAATTTTTTTTTCTATTGTACGTGCCTAGATAAAAGCACTTCTGAGGTACAAGGACTTAAAAACCACGATATATTAATTAATTATGCATTACAGAAGTTTTTGTTATCGACGTCTTTCGAGACTTTCGAGACATCTTTCAAGCAAAAGGTTTTTCTGAAAAGAATTTGGAAGAATAATAAACCAGACGTCGTTGTCCTGTATAAATGGTGCAGCGCTCAATGAAGAGAAATATCTCACAGAGAATACACATACTCCTTCTCTGTTGTGGAAACACTTGTATCGACGCCCGTACTTCCACCTGATTTCAATTCGCGGGCCCTCTCTTTGACATTGACATCACCTTCTACCATGTTCGTGTCTGAGGATAACTCACCGGATTCGTCTCGCCTACCACCATTTGCATCTTCTCTGAACACGGCGGCAAGACGGACCCCTTCCTCTCCTTCTACTACTTACGTTCGGGACCCACACTCTGGGCCGCCACCGCATTCATGTGCGTCTGTCACACCAGCTAATATTCAGCATGGTTCCTTCGACCGGAACTTCACAAAGACGCGCAAGATATTCAAGTCGACCCTCCTTTCGGTCGACGATGAGCCTATCGATAAACCCTGGCTCGCGAAGAAAGATCCTCTCAAGACATTGAGCCACGTGCTCTCATATTGTGGCATGCTTATCTGCACTGCACTCACCGTCGCGTTCTGCTTCTTCGGCGCGAAGAGCGTGAAGTCCGTCGGAGACGTGTGCCTCGTAATGGACGAAGANTTTTTCTTCAGGTCTAAACACGAGCAGGTGGGCGCGTGAAGTGAACCTGGGTGGATTCAAGTAAGANCCCCCTTTTCTTTAATTAACTTTCGAGTAACGGATCATCTCCTAAATATATATATATATATATATTTCTGCAGCAACGGTGAATTCGAGATGGCGACTTCGTCTCCGAACAATTCATATGTCGAGAATGGTGTTTTGTACATCGTCCCGACGCTCACCTCGGACGTCATCGGCACGGACTCCATATTCAATGGGTACACGTACAACCTCACTGGTTGCACAACGGCAAATGCGACTGCCTGCGGCACAGTGTCGAACCTGACGCTCAAGAACGTCATTAATCCCGTGCAATCAGCACGCCTTACAACTATCAACTCGACCAGCATCAAGTACGGCCGAGTCGAGGTCACCGCGAGGCTTCCCAAAGGCGACTGGCTCTGGCCCAGGATTTGGATGATGCCCGTAAACGATACGTATGGTCTATGGCCAATGAGTGGTGAGATTGATGTAGGTCGCCTTCGAATTTCTTCCTGCTTTTCTCTTTGCGTCTCCTTTCTAATGAAACTCTCGTATTGCAGATCATGCAAGCACGCGGGAACAACGATAGTTATGCAAAGCAAGGTCGCAATTACGTGCGTTCAGCGCTGCAATGGGGACCAGAAACATTCGTAAACAGCGTCGCGAAGACGTATGGATGGTGGACTGACCGGCGCGCAACGTACGCTCAACAATTCCACACCTATACGCTCGAGTGGACGGAGGCGTTCTTCCGCTGCTACGTCGACAACCGAAACACCGCAACGCTCAACCTGAAACTCAATAAACCATTCTACGAGCGCGGGGACTATGGGATGACTGCATTAAATGGCACAACTGAGGTTGTGCTCTCGAACCCATGGTTTGACGCAGGGAACAATGCTGCGCCATTCGATCAAGGTAAGCGTCGCCAGGAGTGTTTCTTCCACTGTGATGTTTATGTTTAATATCAACTAACGGTATGTGTAATAGAGTTCTATCTGATTATTGATCTTGCTGTCGGAGGTACTCAGGGCTGGTTCCCAGACGGATATAGCGGCAAGCCCTGGCTCGACAGTTCCTTAGATGCGATGTATGAGTTCGCAAAAGCACAGGACAAGTGGTATGCAACCTGGCCGACTGACCCGAAGGAACGCGGTATGGCAATATCCAGCGTCAAAATGTACCAGAAGTGTTAATACTTGCTCGTGCCAACCCCTTTTTCTTCCTCTATATTTCTTATATATCTTTACTTTCTTTTCTTTGTATAACATAGAGCGTAGATTTTTACTGGACTCGCAGACGTTTAAATTAAAGAAGAAAGAATATTGATTAGTAATCGTCCAATTCACGATTGTGGCTGCTTTAGAAAACGAACGACAGAATGCGACGAGAACAGAAACAAACCTATAATCAGTTAGATTGGACTAGAAGTGGAGTGAAATAGCAACTCGACCCTTTAAATTAGAAGAGAAATCTCGAGAATAACGTCGTTGAGGTTTATAAGACAATATGGTAGAACGTGAAGAGACTTCTGCAACTGCGGCTTAGTTTTTCCATTTGACACTAGTAAGCACCCTCCTCCCAAAGGTGCTAACTGGGCATACGAGCGCTTCTGCAATGACTGGCTAAGTTGGGCTTTTGTGCGAGGCAGAAGAGGCGCAGTCGCTTTCTTGGCGTGGGCAAGACATCCACAAGCTACGCTCGCTGAGGGCTACATTGATGAAGTATATATAGGAGTACGTGTATTCACCTTCCGAAGCTGGATTTCCGGATCCACTCCGATGCCTGCTCACATGTTCGCCTAGAAAGAAAGAAGTTCAGAAAAAAAAAAGAGATGATCCTTAAGCAGAAGGTGAACAGGAGAAGGATATCCGAGATAAAGTCTTGACTCTCCTGAGACTAATGCACTATCTGAGTTGACAGAAAAGACCTTAGGCATTCAAAGAGCTTGTGCTGAGTAGTGTAGCTGCAGACGGCCATGAAAAACCTTTTGAGAAGGTGTTGACTCGGACACGCTCAGGCTATAGATTTGAAGACGCGGAGAAAACAAATTCAAGGTGTACCTCTGATTTTTTTTTTGGTTGACAGATTTATTTTACCGGTTGCCGCCGGTAAGGATACAATCGCGAGCCGTAGCGATAACCCTGGATATGATATAAATTTCAGAAAACATTTGAGTAATTAGTGATTTAGCCGTACCTCCAGATCTGCCATCTAGTCGACAAGAGAGATATGTCCATCATCCTCACGCTGGGTCGGAATGCATCATTCGCACCAGACTCGGGTTCGGCGTCTGAATATGAATATGAATATTTATATTTTTATCCACATATCATGGGCTACACGGGACACGGTAAGGCTCCATCGTACTTACCGCGGGCGCTTACCACCCGCGGTAAATTTCCCACGGACGGACGGTCAACCGCGGTGCCGTGTTGCACCACTAGTACTGCTCGAAATTTAAGTCATAATATTTCTCTAAATTTGTATTCTACGTCCCTAGTATAATGAGCTCAGATAACTACTGAATAACAAATCATCAAACACCTTCACCAAATCAATTCATATTTATATATATCTAGTGCACATAATATTCCTGCTTGCGCGCTTTTGATAGATAATTTACAAATATCCGTGCATATCTGCGGATGCATCAATTCGCGGTACGGATGCGGATTAATCCCTACCATGGGCAACATGTTTCGCTTTCTTCCGTGCTTTCTATTTTTGTTTGTTTCTTCTGTCGGTCGCTAAGTACTTATACTCCATGGCCAGAGCTTTTGTATCTGGTCCCCCCTTATCTCCCCAACTACCACCGCCTTACAGAACAGGCTCCCAGCTTGCGTCTTGGTAATTTTCACCTTCTCCCTTTAAATCGACGTTCACCTATCTGGTCGAGCAGCAGCTTGCATTTATTCACCTTTCCACTTTCTCGTTCATTGGAGGCTGAAGAAATGGCCACCGCCCCTTAGACTCGACAATACGGTGCGTCTCTTGGTATAGACTTTCTCACGTAAGACTTATCGTTGTATGTTTTCGAAAGATGGGCGCATTATTCGTCGGTGTGGTGTAAGTAAGATGTCTTCGAAGAAATGCGCTCTATACTTCGTGTTGAATATCTGGCCTTATGCGAATACAGGTTTGCTATGGCGTGAGTAGTAAACCTTACCGAGGAGCACGAAATGCTCCTCTTAGTCGATTCAACATATGAAAAGGGAGTGTCTCTAACTTATTTTCTCAATGGGCAGACTGTGGGGTGCTGGCTGCGTGCAGATGTATTATTACTTCAACGTCAGTGCGTTCCACTGCGTTTCTCCCCTCAAGTGCTAATCGGATAACGTCTTGTAAATGTAGCGATACATAAACGAGAATTGGCGGCTAAAATCACTCGTAAATCTTGTCGTGCTTCTGACTACGACCCATAGAGTTGAGGTTGTGACTCATATTCAAGGTCTTCGTTGTCTGGGTGCTGGATACGACGCACCAGGTCCTGATCATACATAGCGCCTACACGTATCTGGTGACGGAGTATAGAAACCCAGCATTCCTCGGCGTGATTGTCAATACTCTTTTGGTACGTCTCGTTCTCTAGAGAAAATCAAATGCGAGTTTGGCTGACTTTTTGACGTCTGCGTTGCTTTCACAGATTGAGGTGCCAATTAGTGTATGCCATTCTTTCTGTTATTCTCAGACTCGTATGCGATGACATTGTTTTTTTAGGCTTGTATCATCCTTCTAGTCCAAGCATTCTTCGTTCTTCGGGTCTGGAAGCGTGCGCCTCATGTCTTAATCGCCTGACCCTTTTCTGTGCTTATAATCGGGTATTTTCTCGAACTATGTAGTTAGCCGCGGGAACATACCACTATTAGTCATTTTGGTATGCTGCTTCATCGTTTTCGAAGTTAGAATAGACACTGACTAACATTGGTGATGATCTCTAGAGCCTCCTTGTCGCCGCTGAATTCTCTCTCTCAATTGGTACGTATCAGAATAAACAAAAGAAATCTAAAATGCTAAAATGCAAATGAATGTAATAGTGTATACTATTAAAGCGTGCGCCTCATTCTATTCATTTATTCGTTCCCTGCCGCACTGTCGCTCATTTATGGCGCACAGGCTTAAACTCGGGACATACACGAAGCTTGCTAGTATCGTCGATTTGAGTCGCTCCATCAATATATTCGGCGCAGCGGGTGACGTTGCAATCGCAATATCTCTCATTTTCCTCTTGCATCGTTCACGAACGGGATTCCATCGATCGGATGGTATAATAAACCGCCTCATTATGTTCTCGCTCAATACGGGCTTACTCACCAGCCTGGATGCTGTCATGTCACTCGTTACGGTCAGTACCGTACAGATTAGACTCTAGAAGCCTGAGGAGAACCAACGAATCGACTGTACGCAGATCACAGTCCTTCCTAACACGTTTGTGTATATTCTGTTCTACGTGGCAGTCAGCAGACGTATGTCGATTCTGCTATCATCGGAGTCGGCTTAACTGATTGTTCTTTTTAAAGTCTACACGAACTCACTACTTGCGACGTAAGTANTTTTTTAAATCTTTTTTTTCTTCCCTGGAGGGTGACTTAAGTATATTTCGCTGTCAATGTTCTGCAGTCTCAACGGCCGTAAGTCACTACATGGCGGCCTGGGAGACAATAGTACAGCGGAGATTAGCGTCTCAGGCGGACGTTTTCGCTCCCATGCAGTTGAAGTGGACCCGCCCACACTTGGCAAGGCCCAACCACTTTCGATTAAGGTCACTGCAGAAACAGAGATAGCGCGTGACTTAGAAGAAGCGAACGCAAAGGTGAGTATCCTTCCGCCGCTCTATAACTAATTTACCTTGAATGCTATTTTATGGTCTACGGCTCACAGGTCCCCATTTCCTTTATGTCACTATAGTGTGGAGCACTCTCGGAGAGTGACACAGACGTATACGATTACGGAGACCGCAAGGTGGCGGCATATCAAATGCGTGTGCTTTGAGCTGAAAGTGAGGGCGCTTTTCAAAGTATTGGAAGGTCGTTGGCCTGTTCTCGTTCATAATGTAATACTCTTGCCCAAGATCCCTTTTAATTTTTTTTCCCTTAAGGGCGTTGTGTATCTCAGGAAGAAAATTGGCGGTGTTAATTCATAAAAGGTCATTGTTTTACACGATAGATACTTTCTTTACCTCCTTTCTGAGTTCATTCCCATTACAAGCCATGTCCATCGGCTTGGCGGATAGTTGTTTCGCTTAGAATGTCATTCAGCTTCTCGCGATGTATGATTTTTTTTTTGCAAACGAAATTTACACACAATAACATGTGAAATGTTGATAGCACAGTGACAAGTTTTTATCTCCTATTTTTCAAAAAGAAAACCAAGATCCTATAAGGTTGCATTACCTTTTGTAGATTTTTAAACTTTATTTTAGCCTCCCGGGAAGTTCCGATAGAGTGATATGATCATAACGTGACGATATGTGACTTCGTAGTATCGGACTCATCTACGACGACGAATACACTTTCAACACCTTGCTTTTTCAGTCTGAGCCTGTTTCAAGTCTCAGGAAACTCCTCATCTAACAGACTCAGTGCGGCAGAGGGACTGTGGTCTACATACTTCTATACTTCTAATGCCAGTACTACCGGAACTGCTGTGCCTCTTACCGACCACGCCTCAGATATCATGCTTCTCCTGTCACTCTATCACTTCATCGTGCCAGTGAACGTTGAATCACCGAGGATACAACGAGCTCTAGATGAACATCTGTGTCGACCAGTGTCGACCTTCGATCAACTTAGGCCTGTGACTTGATCCCAAATTCCGGAGATTAATATTTACTGGAAAGGTCGATCGATGACTAATGCATATATAAAGTGACACTGCGGCTACTTAAGCTTAAGTAAACACCACTTCAACGGGGCTGTCTGCCATCAGGCTGCGCGCACGATATCTTCTTTCACAAACTGCTAATTGTAAAAATGGCTGGCATGTCTACTTTTGACGGCCAAGGCGATGTCCGAACTTGGATTCGCACTTTCAATTGTCAATTCTTGGTGAAAGAAACGCCTGAGAACGAACGTGTGCAGATTGCTATGGATCACCTAAGCCAAACAGTTCAGGGTTGCATCGATAGTATCACTATTCATCTGGAAAACAACGAATTGGAGCCATGGATCTGGACGTGGCCGTCTCTCAAGGTTGCGCTCGAAGGCATCCAAGGTAAGTTTCGAAATTTAAACAAGACCTCTTTTATGACTGATTTGTTCATGCATGCCCTAGAGCAAGTCAAGAACAATGGCATTTGTAGGATGGCATAATGTTTTTTTGGTGACACGATTCTTATTTTTTAAATTTTAGTTACAGAAGAATTGTTCAAGAAAGCTGCAACAGTAGTTAGCTTTGCCGGAATAGCCTGCGTTGCTGGTCCAGCGCTCTTGGTTGGAGGACTTAATATCCTCGGTTTCTCAGCGGTCGGGCCTGTCGCTGGTTAGTATTTTGGTATATTTTTGTACGCAAAACTCCTCAACGTGATATTGCTCTAGGTACTGCGGCGGCAGCTATCCAGTCGGTATTCTATGGCGGTGCAGTTCAGGCGGGATCAGCCTTTGCATTGTGCCAGTCTGCTGCTATGGGCGGAGCAGCGCTGACGACGGCAACCGTAGGGAGCGCTGTCGGTGGCGCTGCCATAGGCACTGTACATGGAATTGCAGAACGACGTCCGTCCAAGACCTGGGAGGACGGCGCTAATTTTAAGCCTTGCATTAAGCTGCTGTTAGCCTTGAGAGAAGGTAAACCACGGCTGTGATTGCATTTGCTGAGTACTCCGTGCTGTACGTCAAAGGCTATCAAGTGCTAAGATGTCTGGATAAAGTTGTCGGATCTCTCAAACATGCTCTCGTTTGTGTCGGTCCTCTGKTTTTTTTTTACACCATTTTCGTACCCGTGCGCATGACTACCTGCATCTCTATAGTTTGGAATGTAACGTGTGACACTACATCACGGACATCACATCACATGATCCACTCATAGACGCGTCTGTGATGTATCGTCACATGTAATGTATCATGTCACGCGTCGCATATATACGTCCAGACAGCTCTCTTTTCTTTCCTCAGAAGAACGCCCCGCCCCCGCTTACACGCAACAACAAACTCTCAAACATGCTCCTCTCACTGTTCTTCATCAAAGCTGTAATCGCCCTATGCACGTTCTTCGTTGCGGACCACTCGCTATATGGTCCCCAACGATTGAACGCGCTGAAGGCTGCATATTTATCGCCGGTGGCAGATACTTTACGCATTTCGTACGATGCAGTCGTGGACGTGACTCAGAGATATCTTCAGATCTCAGCGTCCCCGTCTCCCGTCAAAGTATACTACCTCGGCGGACCGCCTACGAAAGTCCTCCACCCAACCCCCGAGCGGTCGCTTCTGTATCACACCCGTCGTACATTCCCACCCAATGCAGATCTCAATCACATTCATAACTCAATACCCCCTGTTTTTGCCGGATCCGTCGTCATCGTGTGTGCCATCGTTGGTCTCTGTGTAAGCTCAATTTCTTCTGCATTGTACTTCGAGTAGCTGACTATATATTATTTCAATAGCTCCACAGGAAGTCTCGCCGTGTCAAGATGGCGAGTGCACCCCTGCTTCCACTGATCGTACGTCAAAATATTTCGTTTCTCATGGGCACTAATCCTTACATTGTTTTTGGAAGTCTGCACATGGTTCCGCTCCTTTATTCGTCAGCGCCGTTGCTTTCGGAATGGAAATGCAAAATATTGCGGTTGCTTCTGATAGTGGTCACACGGACTATCAATTGCATCTCCGTCAATGGGATTGGCAATTCTCTAATCCGCAGAATGCCTCTGGAGCTGGTATCGTACAGGAGATTGAAGCAGGAGATGTAGCATTTGAGGTTAATACGGTGAGCAGACTTCTCAATGCATCTACTGCATAAATTATTAATCTATGTTTTAGGAAAATGACTCGCCGCTCACTGACACGGGGGACATATTGTCTGATTTAATAAATTTCGATCTGAAAATGGTGGCCAAGTCTGAAACGGAATACGGAGGGAACGAAGGTCTAGTAGAACTTGTACGTATTTCACTTGTATGTGTTCCAGAATGAGTACTAATTTATACGCTGTTTACAGACAAACAAATCCGAACGCACACTCGTCACATCTACAGCGTTTGCAGAAACCTCGACAACAACTACAGCAGCAACGTTCTCCGAGGAGCAACCTTCTTCTACAAATGTCGAACCAAGCCGCTTTACATCGTGCGATGCGCCTAGTATCGCGCGCGCAGTGGAAAGGCCGAGCCAGGATATACATGTAGAAAGGAACTTGCCCCGGGCGAAGGTGAAGTTGAAGGCGTTGCAGACGGAATCCTGTCGCACGTCCTCTCATGCTTCGAAGTGCATCAAAATCGAGGATTACGGAAGTCTTGTCGCATCTAGAAGCTTGAGTATGGTCTCACCTAGTGAAGCCACTGCTCGCCTCACGCGATCATCGACGCCGGCCTTCAGCAACCTCAGAAGCAAGGCCGCGCTGGAACGGGCATTCAAGCCTGCGAAAATGTTCCTGATGGAGCTGGACATGCGCACGCCTGCGCGCCCTCTAGCAGGAATAGAGTCAGACGGTGATCTTGAGATGGATAAATTTGATACAGGCTTATTGGTGAGTCCACCGGGTTTCTATCAACCTCTTGCAGACTTGACAGGTTTGTTTATTTATTGTGCAGNAAAAAATCCGAACTCGATGATGCTCCCGCCCGCGAGTCAGATCTAACCTTTGGCCCGTCCTTTGAAACACCCACGTCCAAATCGATCCTGACGCCGAACCCAATTACTCCTGCTCTTCGCTCTTCGCCAGTCCAGTCTGCATTCACATCGTTTGCACTTGTTCATTCTGCCGAGTCGCCTCTCCATTCTCCACATGGAATCGCGCTCGCATTAGACGAACCTGGACCAAACGAAGCAGTAGATATCAGAGAGGAAAAGGGAATCGCCCCGATCGAAGCGGAAGAAAGTGTATCGACTTCCGAGACGACCTTGTCGCCTGCCGACGTATCTTCAACGTTCTGGCCGACAGAGGCACTGATCGACAGCACCTTAAGCGGTTTGTATATGGTTTCAGATGACCTTGCTCGCGTTCAAAAGGGCACGGATGCGCTCGAAGACTCTCTGGACGAAATTCAAGACGCACTCAATTCTGTAATGGCTATGGACTTTGAGGCTTCTAGGACGTACGTTGATACTTGCACGTCAACGGTTGGGCTTGCTTATCTCGATAAGAGTGTCGGTTGTCAAGATGGACCTGCTGTGGAGAAGGCTGCCTCTTTGTCCTTTATCACTGAAATTGAGGGTGCGAGTGAAGGCGATGCGGTGATGTACGTCAATTCCTCAACATCGACATCTGCACTTGGTTTGTATCTCATCGACGACTCCCATACCTACGTCGACGCATCAACATCCATGCCTCAAATCCAACCTTCGCCGAAGTACGTCAATGCGTCGACATCAATACCTCAAATTCAACACTCGCCGAAGAAGGCTTACGTCGGGGCATCTATAGCAATGTCTCCTCGTATTCAACATTCGCCGAAGAGCACCTACACGGATGTGGCGACATCAATGTCTCCTCGTATTCAATATTCACCGAAGAACATCTACGTCAACGCATCAACGTCAATGCCTCAAATTCAACGTTCACCAAAGAAAACTTATGTCGAGGCGTCTATAGCAATGTCTCCTCGTATTCAGAATTCGCCGAAGAACACCTACGCCAATTCGTCGACATCAATGTCTCCTCGTATCGAAAACTTGTCAATGAAGACTAAAGATTATCTAGACGCGTCTACATCAATCTCTGCTTTCAGTGAATGTCTAAGGGTCGAGACTCAGACATATCTGAACGCGTCAACGTCGACGCCCGTCATCGTTGAAAAGATATTCCTGGACGCATCTGTTTCTGCCTTGGGTCTCGTTCTCGACGAAGAAAATACTAATGCTACGACTGACTTCACTAGGGCGTTTGGCGAAGCTTCGACATCTACTAGTTCTTTGAGGCAAGACGAGGAAGACGGTGAAGCGCGACTTAAGAGTTATATAGACGCTGCAACCTCGACTTCGATTCTGGCTACGGAATTCCTTGACGAAACGTCCGACATCCGACTGCATTCAGAGGCTTCGACGTCCCCACCTTCGCCATCCGAACACGGGAAGAGCTCGGATAACTTGGTCTCTGTGTCTACAACTGAAGAAGATCGGGCGGTGTACTCGACACTGTTGGCTTCGATTAGCAAGGAAGTGCTTCTGGTGTCTGGGTCTTCTGTGGGCTCGCTTCGATTACTGGCTAGTGACTCGACTGATGCTGATGCTGAAGGTGGACATACGGAAGTTATGTCTGAAGAACCGACGCCTTCATTGGCCGTCGACAATGACCCATGCCCCAGCTACCTCGATAGCGAGAGATGGAAGGCTACTGAGGACGCCTCTACGCCTGGTACGTCGCCATTTCTAAGTTTAATGGATTCATTTCTGACATTCGCGATTAGATCCCATAGTGGATGAATCTTGTTTCCCGTCGGCGCATAATGCAAACCGGACTCCGCCTGCACCTTCGACGACCTCGGTATCTCGCAAATCCGTCGGCCCGCGTATCTCAGATCTCATTGCGCGTTTCCAACAGCCGACAGCAACGTCAACATCCATGCCACGCGTGATACCGTCGCCGCCGAGGACGCGAACTCAGAGCGCGCCCATGAGACCACAGGAGAACCCGTTGCTCGACTTGCCACCTCCCGTGCCACAGGACCCCGGCCCGTCGCAGACTCATGTGCATCATCATGGTGGCACGGTCGCGAGTCTGCTAGCACGCTTCCAGAACCCGAGTTTGCTAGCAGGCCAGGCGACGCAGCCGGATGCGTCGGATCCGACGTTCGTGCCAAGGACGGGGTGCATCGTTAAAGTCAACGGTGAGGTGAGGCGCATCAGAATGCGCACTGAATTCTCGGAAGACGTCGCGGAAGATCGGGCGGATGGGCGTACTGCGAAGGAAAGGCTTCCTAAGGAGATGCTCGACTTGCTCGAGCGACAGAAGAACAAGACATCAAATTATCTACAATGAACGATACACAATTTCTAAGACGCCCGGCATTCTTATTTATCGACGTACTATATTCTTTAATTATTGCTTCACATACTATTCCTTATTTATTACTTCACATACTATTCTTTATTTATTAACTTCACATACTATTAATATCTCTTATTTATCAACATGTACTTCATATACAAGTACTACATCACTATAATGATTATTATTTATTCGTTTATTTGACTATTTTAGCTCTCGCCTCTATTGTTTGCTTCTTTGGGTAAGCGGCGGTAAGATTGGACTCGATACTCTCCTGATGCTTATGTGCATCTTGAGAAAGGCGGACTCTGGGATGTTTTTCAACGCTCTAAGGAATGAAAGAGGTGCTTCGAGTCATGATAATAAATTTGCGAAGAGAGAACATCAACCTTTGTCTCGAAACATCTGTAGTGAGAGCTTTTGTACTTTGTGTATCTATGTGCACACCGTCAAAGAAAGGCTTTGTTGCACGATTGGGATAGAATGCATCAGATGAACAGATAGCAGAGCGCCGTGCATCAATCTCAAAGAGATAGTAGACCCGTCTAATATTTTTCCTAGACTTTCACTTTCACTTTCACTTTCAATATCTTTTGTCGGCTATCGTCTTTGTGCGGTGTCCGGCTCGAATTCAACGGACGCAAACCCTATTGTTGGACTTCCTTGCCCGATTTGGTTCCGCCTCGCGTGATCGACCGTCCCAAAAGTGTCTTCAAAGGACCATGGCTCCTTTCCTCTGCTATGTGCTCGCGCGTATAAAGACAGCCATGCGATGCAACGTTCTCTCATCTTCTGCCCTTAATATTGCCTCGCGTTCACGCAGTCTGTACAGTCTGCTTTGTCCGCCATGAACTTGCATCCCTTCACCTCTGGTATCTCCCAAGACACGCTCGATAGGCTATCCGACGGAGCAGACTACAGGGCTGCAGACAACTACGCATACAACAGTCTGGTCTCGCAGTTTCTGCCTTTCATTTCCGATCCGGCAGTGGCTCTCAACCCTGGCATCCCGAGTGACTTTAATGCATTCAATGCATCCATAGCACCGCCAGCAAGTGATTTTGGCCTTTTCGATGATATTCCAGGTTCTAGGGATCATCAGAATCCCAGGTCAGTTTTTATACAACCTCAAAAAAGTAATTATAAGTGCGTTGTGTTTTGACTCGGTTACTTTGTCTTTGAGTCACTGAATTGAGCACATTTAGTTTTTCCTTTGTGGACACGTTCACACCGACACCCACCTTTGGACAAAATGCGCTTTTTTCTCCTTATGGTTCATCTTGCTCTAGCTCTCCCGCTCACTACGAGTCACCAGTCACCGTGTCGCCGAGAGACATCCAGGATTCATCATACGCTTACTCTACACCACCGGGGATAAATTTTAATCGGATTAACCTTTCCTATAGTTTCTCAGATTCATTCCAGACATCGCACTCTGCGATTACGCCAATCAAGAGCGAACCTTCCCCTCAGGATAATGCGCTCCGCCTGTTTACACCCTCGCAGGATGGCTCGGCATATACCTTCCCGCAGTTTCAGCCTGGGTGTGACCTAATGTTCCCGCAGGACACCAGCTTCCCCGCTTCCGATCCTAAATATTCCTTTGACAAAAGCGTCCTCTTCTCCTCAAACATCGACAGTGCATCTCAGTTCTTCCCGGGTGGCCTTCCGTCGCCTCCTGAGAATTGCCATGAGTCGTTCGGACACAAACGTGGCGACGTATCTAACAATGATCCTACGAGCTACAGTGTATCCACGGAAGCCTTCCAGGAAGACGCACTCATCGTCGCGCAACTCGCTCAATTCCCAGATTTCACGTACCCCTCACCGAATCCAACGCCCAATAGACCCGCGACCTCCTTTCCTCATCGCTCGCGCGCGACCGAAACGCCGGACTCCACTGCAACGCGGCCGAAAAGGAGGACCCTTCCCGTTCGCGCGGCTGCTTCCAAATGCAAGTCGTACACGGAGCCCAGCGAAGGCCTTGATCCTGCGTCCGCCGCCGATGAGTGCAACTCCGACGCTGATCCTGCCTCCCACTCGACGCGCTCCCGCTCCGAGTCGCGTGGCCTCACTCCCGAGGTCGACGAGGGCGAGTACTGCAAGTTCGGAAAGAAAGTCTGGGTCCTTGACGACGAGAAGGGCACCCATATTCCCAAGTGGAAGTGTTCCAAGTGCGGAGCTATCATGGGGCGCAGACCGGATCTCCATCGCCATTACAAGTCGTGCACTATGAAAGAGAAGCATCACTGCGTTGCTATTCATCGTAAGTTTTTTTAATTTTCTTTCTTTAATTTTAAAGAGCCGTATTTGAAAGCCTCTGGTTTCTTTTTCGTCTGACCNTTTTTTTCTCTTTGCATTCAGATGAGGACGGTACCGTGTGGCCCGGCTGTGGAATGACATTCTCGCGCCGCGACGCTTGTCACCGTCACCTGAAGAGACGTCTAACCGAGGGTCGCTGCTCGAAAACGAGGCCGAGGATTGAGATGTACAAAACCACATCCGAATACGAGGAGAAAATTCAGTGCTTCCGTGAGATGCTCAAGAATTCGAAGTGGCGAGCGGCGTTGCCTGTGGAAGAGAAAAACCGTCTTGCTAAAGAGGCACTCCCGGATATCAAGCAGGAGATATTCGTATCTTCCGACGACAATTCGGTGCCCTCTTCTCCCAATTAATATTGCGAGAACTATTGACTTGGATCTTTTGGGAATCAATTGTTAGAATAACTCGAAACCTTGCATCCGTCTGTTTTTTTTCCTTTATCTGTCCTTGTCTTCTTATGAATTGACTTGGATACGTTATTATTGCTTACCTGTCTCTCCTCGGGGATGTAGTCTTCCTTCTTTGCTTCAAGTGTCCTCATTGTAGCCTCAGATTGACGTGGACTATTTTTTTTTTTTCGTTTATTCTTTTCTTCTCTATCTGCTCAGTCCGTATCATAAAGGACACATGCCAATGTATTTCATAACGATTTATGAATCACGTATTACATAACAATCACGCTCTGTTACGGCGATCATCGTGTTGTCGGAGTCTGAATACGACACGCAGTCTTCCTTAAAGAGGCCAGTACTAGTATTAGCACTGGAAGTTGGTAAATATTAATGTTATAATGGAAAGGATGCCACCTCTACCATCTTCACTTGAACCACCAACACCAGTACTCGTCTTTAACACCTCCGTCAATACCTGAAAATGGGTAAACGCTTAGACACTCCTGGCCATTCAAAAACTAACCAAGATATAGCGATCTTTGTGCCAATGCTTATATTCGGAAGCGCTGTCGTCGGTGGAGGAATAGTCGCTCCTCTCGTTGCACCAGCTGCACTCGGACTCGTCGGGTTTGGTGCCGCTGGCCCTGTGGCAGGTTGGTTCATTTGCAAGCCTTTCAGATGTTCAGATTCAAGAGGCTGAAGCAATGAGCAGGCACAGTGGCTGCCGCTGCGCAAGCTGGGATGGGTGGCGTCGTCACGGCCGGGGGGTGGTTTGCGACCGCCCAAAGCGTCGCGATGGGCGGTGCACTACCGTGGGTCGGTACTGCCATTGCAGGAGGAATATCCGCTGCTGGTGTCGGTCTTGCGAGCTTATTCCTCTGATCTTGAAATTGTAATCGTGGTCTGGGGACGCGTTGCCTTGACCTGTATTGTATGTGTATGACTCTGTGTTTTCCATTTTCATTGCCCGATTCTGATGCTGTGATTCTTGAACATAAATGAGTTGTTTGTACATCGCTTTTGACCACCAAGTTGGATTGTCACAGAAGAGGAGAACAAACAGAGACCGATGTTGCACTTAAAAAAAAAAATGAAGTGCGTGAAAGGCGAGGCCTATGCACGGAAACATGCGGTAATCGCACGATTTAGATGTGGCTGGTTTGTTTTTTTCGGCGAAGCTGAATGCTAGAAACTGGAGACCTATTTCCTGCCCAAACATTGATATTATAGAAATGCCCAAAGTCNAAAAAAATCGAGAGATTGAGGGCCACTTGTGTCTTCAAGGAACAAATTCTTGTGTTCTTGTTTTACAACATTTCATCGGTCGGCCATGTATGTCAAGGCGCGAGTCTCTCTATGTTCCACGCACTATCACTGCTCTCTTGGCGTGTGTACCGGATGCGATCGTGTAACCTTGATGGCTTCCCAGCCCAGAACTCGACTTCGCTGTGAAAAATTTGTTTATCTTTTAATTAATTATTCGTACAGCAATTCAAATATGATACGCACTTTGGTATTACTCTCCACCCACCCCAAAAGTCAGGAAGTGGAACATCCAGCTCTGTCTTCCTATCAATTACTCCAAACTTCTCCTCTGCCTGTTTGAACCTTGTTGCAACCTCACCCTCCTCCACGACGCTGCTCTGGGGACTCGCCCATGTGCCCACCCTGCTCCCGAGCGGACGGCTGCGATAATACTCCGTGCTTTCCTCCGTACTCACCTTCTCGACGCGGCCAACGACACGCACTTGCCGATGCATCTCCGGCCAGTACAACGCAAGCGCGGCGACTGGATTCTCCGCGATCTCGCGCGACTTGCGCGATGTGTAGTTCGTGAAGAACACAAAACCCGTGCGGTCGACCTGCTTGAGGAGCACAAACCGCGACGAGGGCACGCCTGCGACGGTCGCAGTCGAGACAGACATCGCCTCGGGCTCGTTGACGTAGTCCTGTGCCTCGGTGAACCACTTGCGAAACTGGTCGAGCGGGGAGGGCAGGACGGAAAACGGCGTCAATTGATCGGAGGCATCGTATTGTCTGTGAGATAAAACGCGAATTTTGTCGCCAGTAGGCTCAATGACAGCGTCCATATGAAAGTAGGACAGGGAAGGTGTTTTAATTTTAATTTTAATTTTTTGAAAATGAAAATGGGCGGATAGATGTAGTGATGGTACGAGTCCGAGACGCGGCATGGTAAAGGCTTTCACCGACCTCTTTCTCTTCAACCACGACCATGCTGACCAGAATAGTCTCGAAAGCCAGGGTTTCTCATGCTCGGCGTTCACCTTGTGCATTCAGTCAGACTATTAGGTGGATTAGCCATAAGACTCGCTGCGAAGACGGGACTCTAATCGTCAAGCATAATCCTGCACCTGGAGCACCTCGACTCGCACCGACACCCATTGTCCTCATAGGCTCGACGGATCTAGAGTGCGATGGGGGTGCATTTCTTGCGTGAGATTATAGTTTCCTGCTTTGTTTCGTGAATCGAGACTCAGAAGTTCATTTATTGTAGATTCGGTGACACGCTGTGTTCCGAAGCTTCATTTCGCGGATTCTCTTGCTTTCAGTTCGACTTAGCGTATAAACGTGCAGAAAATGCGGATATTAACGCTAAAGAAATCATGGATCGTCTTGCTTCGCGTAAGTTTCTTATTGTTTCTCTTGTATTATTATCCTGTTGATTGTTGTTGTTACCTTAGACCTGAGGTCTCTTATCTCGACGGCTGAGGCTCCATTTCCTCCAGTGCTTTATGCACGACAGCTAGGCTGCTTAATTGCTCAGACCTACGTGTCTTCATATCCTGTTTCTGCACTTATCCTGGACTCTCCGCCGCTTTCATGCGGAAGCCTTTCTTCCTGGCCCGGTCTGAACGAACGTTTTCCGTTGCCCCTCCCAGAGTTCACGTACGAACCCAAATTTCCTATCCTTGTTATGGAGCGACGATCTGCTGGAGGAGTGCTCAAGAATAGCAGGCTTGCAATTGAGGGTGCAGACTATACTGAGGTCTGCGAAAACCGGCTAGAGAATGGTGTTATTCCGAACAGATCTCGTGCTGTTGAGCAATGGATTGACGAGCTGGGCTTCTGATCTTGCTAACTCTGACTCAGAACGTATCTTTCGGCCATCTTAGCAAATCAAATTCCTCGTCGACTCACCTTGGGCCTTTTAACTGTGTGGATCCACACTTATGGAAGGACTCATAGGATGCGGGTGACTTGACAGTAGTGCCACGAACACGTTTTTCCCGCATGTTTATGCATAGTCATCTTGCTCCCACTTCGCCCATGTTCTTCAACTAGTTCTCTCAAGCTATCGCAATGGTCCTCGATGTGTATACCCTCAGTCTAGGCAGAAAAGACCTCGAGGCAGGGGCCAGAGGCGGAGGCATACTAGTGCACAAGACCGAATACGTCCGCGTTACTCAATACAATTACGCGCGCATAACGCCGGAAAGTCCGGGCAAGGGTGCATGTACCGATCACGTCGCTTCGTGTACTGTCGTTGTACTGCACTGTCCGACGACAGGACGAACGACGTTATCGCACTCTCCAAATTTCATGTATATGACAACCTTCATACCGCTCATTGACTGGGTGACTGGCGGGCCCGGGAAGGAAGATCTATCCATGGACGAACAAGTTGCGTTCTGCGACGGGAAGGACAGTCGGCCGTGTGCGCTCGAGGCGCATATCATGCGCGGCTTTGCATATGCAAGTCCTGGTGCGAGCAAATTCAATCACGCCGGATGGATCAAGGATTTCCGCGAATTCTTCGGTATGGTCGCGCGGGCGCGGCGTATCTCTCTGCACATCGAAGATTCGGAGCGTCTCCTCTCCTCCGGCGCGGTCCTTGTCGACAAGGGAACTGGGAAGATCACTCATGTCGAGCTTGCGCTAGACGCACTGGCAGTTGTCCCTTCGTTGCGGACGGCTATTACGCTCGAGTTCCCCGCGCTCGCGGGCCAGTATACTATTGCGCAGGAACATCAAGATCTATTCGTCGGTGCGCTCCTCAACGCTCAGAACACGCCAGAGCCGACGCCGCTACGGCTTCAATTTGATGCACGAACATACTGTCTCCCGCACCCGCTTTCGGACGAGGCGCGCCAGCTGCTCCGGTCAAAGCGGCTCGGTGGGCCCCCCGCAGAGCAGAGCGCTATTATCCAGCGTTTCGGGAAGTCGGACGACTGGATTAGCAAGGTGACAGGCACGTACGGCGCGTCTCCGGAGTTCAGGCTGTTAAGGAGCCTGCTCGCGTCTGCGGCTGTAGACCGTCCTTGCGAGTTGTGTGCGTTGGAGGGTACGAAGACATGCAGTGCCTGCATGGGTGCGTGGTACTGTGGAGACGCGCATCAGAGGCGTGACTGGAAGGCGCACAAGTCTTGGTGTCGGCAGCATCTGTATGAAGAAGGACGGACTTGAGCCGATCTCTGCCTTATTATCAAGTCTTGCTCCTTGTCAATATTGTGGACATCGATAGGATATCATTTGTTTCTTGTATGTGTTTACCCTCTGGTATGGTATGGCACGTCTGTATGTTAGCTTGCATAAAGTTCTGCGAACCAAATGTGTATTCATTAGCTATATCGAATCATCCCAGATGGTTGACCTGGCTGTTGTGAGTTCTAAAAATGAACTTGGATTAATGCGCGCGCTCAAGATGAATATATTTTGGCGATTACGCCACTCGCCAAATCGGTGACCCGAGTCTGCCATTCGACATCGAACTCAAGATACTTCAGGCTGATAATCTCAGTTTTAAAGCAACGTTTGTGGCGTAAATGTAATGAAGCCTGATACACCTGGAACAATTCATTTTATTAACAGTGCACTAGTGAGCATTGTACTGAGTCGTCCGGCGATAGATAAACACATAAATTCTTGTTTGCCCCATAAGGCTTCCTCAATCTAATGACTTGCAATGCAAAGGAAGCGCAACGTATAAGGGTGTGTCCCGCCTCAACGACCATGTGGCACCATCGAAGTAATTTGCGACTTTCTACACGCACACCTAGGAGGCCAATAGCGAGTGCACAGCATCTGCATGTCGTCAGGAGAACTGTTCGCTTTCGCCAAGATTCCAGTCGGCGATTTCGAGAGCTGTTTCGCATTCTTCGAAAACCATCCCGCCATCGAGCTTCGCGCGAGTGCGGAGAAGATGCTGTGGCAAACATACAGGACTTTTGACAGGCTCATAAAGCACGATTACGACGACAGGCTCCACGAGCTGGTGCAAAACTTTGCGAACCAGTCTGTGCAGCAGTATGCGCTCCTTGACTATGGGGCAGATTGCGGGTTCGAAAACCTAAAGAAATATCTGCACAAGTAAGATCACGTTCCATCCACATAACAGATTGGTTGAACTCAGTAACTTCGCTACCTTTAGTCTAGTCTTGACGTCCGAAGCGCAAAGAGACGAATACTTATCCAAGTACGAATTCTTCAGAGATGCAGATGTAAAACAGCACTGATTTAGGGTACCCAGTATGTTGAAGTTAGATCCCTCAGAGAGACTGGAGTATATCCAGAGGTATGTTTGTCTGTCCCTGGAAGGTAGACCTGCAACATTTTGCTCATTATTAACAGACCAGTCTCATGCCACCTAAGCAAACTGAGGGTTTTTTGTATCCTGTATGACCATTTGTACGAGAAGATAGAGCGGGAAGTACGCTACAAGACCGAGAGAACATTTCTTGACAGGTTTCAGAACCGACTGGAGACTGTGCAAGCACACTTGTCCAGGAGAAAGTCCGTATCTTCGACAGAAATTGGAAGAGCGATATGACCTGCAAGCAAATCAAAATGNAAAAAAAGAAGGAAGGAAGGATATTACTGGTCTACATTAATTGATAAGGAAGATAACACTGTACACACATGGATGGCTCACCTGTAACGTATGTATCATTATTTCGAGGACAACTCCCCCCTGCTGGCCATGTACGCTGCTCCAGAGTCCGCCCAAACTTCATAGAGTTTCACCTTCCTTTGCTCATCGAACTCGAGCATGTAGGCAAATACCTCCTGCCAGCTATTGGCAGTCTTATTCCAAGTAAACTTAGCCTGACCCTTCACGGAAACCTTCAACGAGTCTGCGTCCACGACGTAATCTGAGAACCGCATGTCTTCATACGACAGCAGATCTGCAATGAGCCTGAAGTATTCCCGGACTCCATCCGGGCCAGTGAATCGACGGCCAAGGAAGGGTGCCAGTTGTGGCAGGCCGTGCTCCAGGCAGGCTGCATTGTCGGTAGCAAAGTAAGCGAGGATTTCGTCTAGCAACTTGTGTTTCGCAAAGGCATCACAGAAAGAACGAGCAGCAGCCAGCAAGTCTTCACGACAGATGAATGGAGACATAGGAATGAAAGAGGTTGTTGCCAGATGGGTTTGTTGGCGGCGCGGCCGCATTTGGATTTCCGGGCAACACCCCGGGCCCTCGTGTTTCGCGCCTTGTCTTCGCACCATTTCGACCTTCGTCGCTGTCGTCGACGTCGACGACAAAAGCGCGGCCTTTCTTTTGTTCCTCGACGTCGTTTCTTGATGAACGTCGGCTCGCCTCTTTATCTTCAATGACAGCTCGCCCATCGCTTGCCACCAAGTCCAAGCGCCCTCTCTCCGCTATATTTTTGGGAAGCCCGTCTCAGGTTCCAGACCTTCCAGACCCTCCAAGCAGCCCAGGTTCCTCTGGTCTACCGTCGCCTCCCGCGACGAACTCGACAGGCAGCGACAGCAACGGCGGTGACAACAATACAAGTTTTGGTAGCGTGCGTGCTCCTGCATCGCTGGTCATGCGAAATGGCAGCAGCACTCCTCGTAGCGCGAGCAGGTCTTCGAGCGACGATGGTGATGAAGGAAATGGCAATGACGAGGACAACACTGCGAGGTTGTCCGACGGTCGCCGCATTGCAAGCATAAAGGAGGACCAGTCGGCCTTGCAACGCGTCAAAAGTCTGACTCAACGCAACCGTCTGGTGCGCCAATGCTTTTATTGTATCGTTTTTTAAAAAGCTTTCTGTTTATGCGCTTCGATAGGTTCTTAACAAACTCGCATCAATCTCTTCTGGTTCACGACTATCTACGCCTTCTCCACCTGCTGTAAAACGACTCTTACGCTCTCCTGCACCCTCTTCTTCCAATTCTGCAGGCTCTTCTTCACGCCTCTCCAACGGTAGCTCTCGAAAACGCTCCCAATCTTACTCTCGTGCTTCTGGATCTGAGACAGAACGCGAGCAACTGAATAATGCCACTTCGTCTTCCGAGGATTTGTCTGAGACGCCTACCTCTACTACCACTTCTTCTCATTTTCGTTCTGCGAGTGTCAAAGAACGCCGCACATCGGCACCTATAGCACCTAGCAAGGAGGTGGTGCATCTCTCATCTCGGGAACTGTCGCCAGGGCCGGGCGAACCTTATACTACTGGAAAACGAGTGTTGAGGTCGGAAAGGCCTGAGAGCCGTGCTAGCGGTGAAATCGAGGCCGCAGCGCTTGCAGCCGTGGCAAACTCCCGACGCAGTCCTACAGATACGCGGCGAAGGCAACCTCTACCTCGTGAATTCTGGAGCGGGAGATCGAGTCAGGGTGACGATGTGAGTTACTAACCTACCATAAATCATGTATGCCTAATATCTTAAATAGTCGATTCCGGAGCCCCCTTCGACACCCTGCAAAAATCGCGCTTCTCCTGGACTTCATTCCAATCGCGGATCTCCATCCTCGCGCACTGTCACTCTGCATGATTCACCTCAGTCTCCACGAACCAGAACGCAGCGCTACTCAACTGTACGAGAGATAACTCGAAAGCGCCAGACGCGCTGGCTGTCGCAGGACCTGACGGCACTTCAGAATGAATGCGACGAGGATGGGCGATCGCCGGGAAGGCGCSGGGGGGAGCGGCGAGAGTCCGTTGCTTGCTGGAGGTCGAAGTGTCATTGGTGAGAGCCTGAGAGCAGCTGGACTGGCCAGGCGTCGAGAGGAAGGTGATGACCTCTTCGCTGATGCCGAAGCTGGCCGGCGGTCCAGGTTGAGTAGCGAGGTTGGTGCAAGACCCCTGGGGAACCGTGCAGAGGCGAGATCTGGTTCTAGATTAAGCGAACGACTTACGACCGCCGACCGCTCGCCACTGGAGCCCCGCACACCTGCGAACCCGACACATGCATTCACACAACGAAATGTGCAATCTGTCCAGGCAGAGCGTCCATCCACTTCTATGGCTGCCTACCGCGAGGAGCCCCGCACTGCGCCTCCGCTGCTCCGTACGTACAAGTCCGCGTATCAGATACCCGAAACCGATTGGCATGCACGCACGGCCGAAGAACCTACCCGCCCTCCGTCTGAAGCTCGCAACGTATATCCCATTTCTTCCGTTGCTTCCAGCGAGCGCAATGCATCGACGCTTGGCCGCCGTTTCACTGCAACTCCTTTAAACCTTGCATCTGCTGCATCTGCTGCTTCTCCTGATGCAGCGCCAGAGCATACACGGCTTATGCTAGATTCGCTAGGCATGTTTGAGTCTCAGCTCTCGCGTTTGCCCTCGATGGGCAGTACGACGACACTCACAATTCCCGAGCTGTTCCGTTCTGCGCAGAATATTGTACATGCTACCAATGCACTCAATGGTCTCCTGCGTAGTGGCACAGCACATGCACTCGAGGAGCAGATAGATGCGGAATTAGGGGAAGATGGTCGGGCAATTGACCTTGTAGGTCTTTGGCGGGATGTCGGTGCCGAGTACAGAGAGAGCGTCCGAGTAAGTGATGAACTCGTTCGCACAATGACGTCTTTTCTTCTCGGCGTCGGAAAAGTTTTGCGTGAGACGATGGCGGACAAGCCGCACAACCGGACAATCTCCTTGGACGAGACTACGACGCGTCGGGCTACACCGGATCTTTTCGGTGGTGGACGAACATCTGAAGGCAAGCTTTCCTCGGACGGCGGAAGTAGTAGATTAGATGGAAATCGGCGTTGGGAGGGCTCTTCTGGCGAAATGGGCAAAACAACAACTTCCTTCACGTCGCTAGAGAGTTCATCTGCCTCACTGCAATCTTCTTTGCGCCCGTCTATCAGATCAAAAGCACGTGCGGAAGTTGAAGAAGGAATCAAAGTTCCGGAGCCTCTCAGTGAAATAACTGCGGCTTCAAGGAAGCAAGTGAGGTTGTCTTTGGTAGCTCCACGAAGACTGGAGTCGCTCCAGGATCTGAGAGACTCTCAAGTCCGAGAATCTGCGCCGACTATGCAGACATCATACTCAGGGGATTCTAGACCACCTGTCGATTCATCTTTGACAAGCATTAGTGCTACCCACCAGCAGGGCACATTGCCCCGCCGTGCTAACACACTCGCCACTCCTCCACCCCTCCCTACGCTTCTGTCTGAGTCCTTGCTTTCTCGTAGAGCGTCAACAAAAGCACCATCTGTAAACCGTCGCCCGAAAATATCCTCAACGAGCACTGCGACCGTTCGCGCAACGAACTCTATATTTCCCGCGATTGTTTCTTCTGGCGAGCCGACGACTGCCGTTAACACTACGCAGGCATCACCCGAGCGGCCATCAGTCGCAGGCGCGCGCGCTGCTGGTACTGCGCACCGCACTTTCTCTCGGTCGTCTGGCGCCGCACTCGCTGGTTTACAACAACAGATGGAGATGGATGGCCGGAAGCGCACGATCTCTGCAAACTCGACGCTGGAGAGCGATGCGCCGCAGATACGCTCGGGGTCGGATGGTGATGAACGGGCAGATTCACGAACGCGCACCTCACTGGACAGTAGCAATAGCAGAACATTCACGACGCGTACCGGTCGCGATCGTCGTGGCACTGTGACAGGCTTGTTCACTAGAACTTAGATGCTCTCTTATAACTTTCACTGTAAGTGTTTAAACTATTATCACTGCTTTCCATCNTTTTTTCTTTCTGAAATCTCTTTTCCCTTTTAGATATCACTGCAAACTTCTTTCGAGTAAAATAACTTTTGTTCCGGTTTCGTGCAGCAGGTACGGCCGTTTTATTATAACCTTTATTTCTGCAAGACAAGGACTATAGTTCTCGTTTAATCTTGTCTCTTAGTCTGTTTGTTTTCTTTGGGGCAAATGGTTTGACTCATCACTTGAATGTGCTGCGACTACACTCCCAACCGAGATATAACCTTACGACGCTCGTCATCGAGAATGCCGTTCACATCATTCCTTTTCATTCCTTTCCTTCCCCTGTGTTTCTCTATGTGCCAGTACTTTATGGGCTATGCACAAATTATGTACATGACCCGTTGTGCGATTGCAGAATGTATTACTCTCGTGTCTTTTTCTTTTTGATCTGAGCAATATGACAAAATTAGCTCCTACGTTCTAAAAGCTGGCTCAAAATAATAATAAAATAATAAAGAATCTGGACAAACTGAAAAATGGTATATTTGACCTGCCCTAAACAAATCGGCACACGCACATGACTCGCTCTTTCAGATTCGGACTCGACGCCTTCTTGCCAGCTGTTTTTTTTATTTTTTATTTAAAAAAAAATTNATATTCTAGCTCATATCAATGCGTAACTCATACATATGTAAACCCAGGTGTTCTTTTATTATTTATTTATTGATCCTTGGACTTGGACTACGCGTGCATTCCCTCACTCTCAGGCTCGCGCTCAAAGCACGTCATGCTCTGATTTTCTTGCGTCAAGGCATCCATACTTTTGTATAGAAAGGAAGGAATGGCTCGCTGTCTCTCTTCTATATGTCTGATAGCCAAGAGAAAGCCGTGTCACTGAGCAGTCAAGCTTCGCTCAATGATTTTGACTCTGAAGAAGATCGCAAACTTCTTCGGAAAGTCGACGGAAGGTATATCCAATTTATCAGTATTGCTGAACTTTTTTTTTCTCTGACATGGACTTTTCAAAAGATTGCTTCCCATTTTGACGCTGCTATATCTTCTGAGCTTCTTAGACCGGTAGGTTGAAATTGTCAATCCGCAAAACGAATACTCATAGTATCATATCTTCAGTTCGAATATCGGAAATGCGAAGTGAGCATGGATACAGTCATGATAATCTGCTACTAACTCCACGCGCAACAGAATCGATGGCCTAGCAACGGTGAGTAAAAACATGCTTTTGATTGAATTTGTGTTTATGTGAGCCGTCTACAGGATCTGAACGTCCCGGGAGCGAATTACAACATTTCATTGGCTATTTATTTTGTTGCTTATGTCCTTTTCGAGATTCCCTCCAACGTAGGTGTATAGTTTTCAGTCAAAAGATATTTTTCATTAATTGCTAGCCAATGTTGGCAAACACCCTCTTCAGATAATGTATGCACTCTGCCAGAAGTTGTCTGAGACTTGAAATTTATCCTCTGACCATATTAAGACTCAAGCGTTTTGATCCTCAATACTGGCTTCCCTTCATCACCCTTCTTTGGGGTATTGTGTCAATTTGCCAAGGTCTCGTCACAAACCAGGCTGGCCTTTTTGGAATCCGATTTTGTACGTTACTATTTTATATATTCAGTCGAAATACCTTCTTGAACTTTCATATTTTCAGTACTCGGAATGACGGAAGCTGGATTGTAAGACCTAACTTTATGCTCCATTGTGCTGCTCTATTCAGTGTTACGGATGCCAGATTCCCTGGTGTTATTTTTGTGTTTTCTGTCTACTATCGACGGTCAGATTGTCTGTTTGATACCAGAACTGTTTTCAAAAACAATTTTTGTTTACAGGCGAGAGAGACACTGGCGTGTAGCTGTATTTTTTGGAGGTGCAGCTTTAGCAGGCGCCTTCGGAGGTTTGCACTTTCACCTTCTTTTCATTTTTCTAAATCTCTAACGCCATAATTTGCCATGATCATGAAGGAATTCTGGCCTACACTATTGGTCTTATGGATGGAATAGGCGGACGACGCGGCTGGGAATGGTATTGCGCAATTACCTTTTATCAAGACCACTCAAAATATTCTAACTTGTTCAATAAGGATATTCATTCTCGAAGGTCTCCTCACTGTTGCGATATCTTTTTCTGCATTCTTCGTTGTACCAACGTGGTCGCACAAGGCAAAATTTGTACGACGGTTTATCCTTTGAAAGTATTGATGCGCTTTCAATTCAATGTCTGTTTTAGTTGACCGAAACAGAACGTGCGCGCCTTCTCGCACGGCTTGCGGCAGACTCAGACGCCGGAAATTACGAGATATTCAACTGGAAACATGTCCGTGAAGCCTTGACAGATCATTACGTTTGGGCATATGCATTCCTGTTCCATGGATATGCGTAAGTAGCGTCATACAGGCATTCGAACTCGATCAATCTCTTATAAATGCCTAACTTTTAGGTTTGTCCTGTATTCCTTAAGTCTTTTCATGGTTTGTTTCCTTGAAAATGAAGAATATTTCCAGATCTCAAACATTTCTGCCTTCATAGCCAACCATCATAGCCGACCTCGGGTTTCAGACATGGAAAGCACAATTGTGTGTACTATAGAAGCGTCTTTTATTCTCGATGTTATATCTCAACACATCTAATGTGGGGTGAATAGAATGACCATCCCCCCGAATGCCCTTGCTGCACTTTCTATCTGGGCTGGAGCCTATCTTGGTGCCAAATACAAGAAAAGAGCTATATTTATAATCGGCGCCGGGTTCCTCGCAATAATAGGTTCGTGGTTTCTGTTTTATTAAAATAAAAAGACTTATATGGTGTTTGTGCAGGTTATATTGTGCTTATTTCCTCGAAGACGGCTGGTGCACAATATGTCGGGGTTCATCTCGCTGCGGCAGGAGTGTACACTGGGAATGCCCTTTTACTTAGGTAAGGTATTCCTTTCCATTTCTCTGCATCTCATTATGTTTCTGACGCGCATTACTTGGTGCAGCTGGCCAGGCGAGAATGTCTCAGGCCAAACGAAGCGTGCCATCGCCGTTTCTCTTCAGATAACCATTGGTGATACGGGTGCCATCGCGGGTGTCCTCATTTATCGTCCGAGCTTCTCCGGTCATAGGTACCGCAAACCACATATCATTGCCATTGGATACATCTGCTTCGCGCTCGTCGTTGCTGGGTACCTATGGTGGGCGATGGCACGAGAAAACGAGAGGAGAGACCGCGTTCTCGGGTCTGATGAGAGAAAGGAAGAAGGCGGAGTGGTTACACTTAAAGATGACGATAAAGAGAGGATACGCCTAGGAGATCGACATATACGATACAGGTATCAGATCTGAAGTTTCCACAAATTGTCTTTTTTATGTCTTTATAAATAATTGCTTATTTACTCCAACAACGTCCATAAACCCGGAACTTATTATGTGGCCTGACTGCCAGTACAATGCACAAAGTCTGCTCTTCATAAATGAGAAGCAGGTTGTCAGAGATACATTTTGCGCAGATCTGGTCTCTTCACAAAAACATAATTATTAGTGGTATGTCACCATCATCAAACTTGAAAATTCGCAAGTATCAGGTCCTTCCTTTCGCCAAGAAATTTAAGTCGGACATCAGGTTCAACAGAAAAATACGCTTTCACGGCAGCAACAACCTCAGGTCTGTAAAACCTAACAAGTCATGTAGTTTTGGGCAACTTCTACAAAATTAGTTCGTCTCATGACTAATACCAGAGACTGAATTTGAAGCGGATTAAAAAATGCTAACTTGAAGACAAGGATGCCAGATAATATTTAAGTACATACTTTCCTGAAGACGGCACGAGCTGGTATACTATCAAATAATAACGTATAAGTACCGATTTTCTGATAGTATATCCAGTGAGAACGCTAGGTGTCTGAAATAAGCAAGACCAGGCTCGATTGTAAAGTTGCACGAACTTGTCACGGACACAATCTTTGCATAACCGATATCTTAGAAGACTGTTGTATTTCGACACTCGAGACCCGGTTCCTATGCAAAGGAACCCACCATGTGAAATTTCTTGAAAGCAAGGTTGGCATATTGAGGAGAGCTTAGGTCAGAGAGATAGTCCGGTAAACCCATTCCATCTTCAGCAGCTTTCCATATCACCTTCGAGCGACGGGACATAAACATCTGTCTAAATGGCTTGATGGATCACATCCATATAGAGAAGGTCAAGAGAGGCGCCATATTGCTACTTATTTCGCAAAACACTTCGACTGGCAAATTCATAGTCGACGCGAGCTTGCCTTGCCAGACAGGACGGTAGACTGAGAATCCCTCTGCGTCCCCTAATTGTGATTGAATGGGTGTACAGCTCACGTCGTGCTCCTAGTCGCTACCATTCCTGAATTTTGGATGGTGATGGTGGTTCGAAGGAACAAGACCGAGCCAGGCGTGTTGCCTCGTACCTTTAAAATAAATAATAAATATGATAATTAAATTGACGAGCCATGTAGTACTAGTACTAGTTAGTGTTGTGGGCAGAACTGGCATGCCCATTTGAGTAGTGTATTAATATCTTTAATGCCCCATTAATATTCATGGTAATATATTATATTACTACACCTTTGAGAACAGTATATAAAGGGCAACGCTCTGAAATAAATTGGTACTTTATTTATCACTTAAATCTTAAGGTTACTATAAATGTCTAAAAAGGGTTATAAACTACTATATATGGTTTAAATGATCTGCCGTTCTGCCCACAGCATGCCGCACGTCTGTGGCGTGAGAATCGAGCCTTACTAGACTAATTAATATTAATATTGAGAGACAAAAAAACATTCGCCATCTCTCCTACTTTCTTCTCAAGAATGGCTGGAAAACTNAAAAAAATCTCATGTTCAACTGTCGCGAGGGATCAAAAAGACGCCATCGTCCGCTGCATCTCAAAATATTGCGGCGAAATCAAAAAAAAACATCTGAGCTGGTGCCCGCTGTGGATTCTAGCGAGGACGAAGAGGACGATTATGTGGATGAGGATGAGGATGATGGTGATGGTGATGGTGATGGTGATGGTGATGGTGTCGACGAGGAGGGTATGGCAAAACTCATGAAGGCGCTGGGGGGAGGACGGTCTCGACGATATTGGACGCATGCAGCTGACAGCACTTGAGGGGGATGAAGGGGATAGCGGGAGCGAAGAAGAGAGTGAAGAAGAAAAGGACGACAATTCAGAGGATGGCGAGGAAGCCGGAGAGGAAGTGGAGGGAAGCAGCGCTAAAGATGAAGACAGTATNAAAAAAACAAGAGGCTAAGGTGATTAAAGAAGGAAATTTTTTAGGAGATGTCCAGGACGGCAGTACAAAAGAAGCATTAGAGGAGGAATTCGCTCTCGAGGATCTCGAGGATGCAGAGTCGGTAGATGAAGATGTTGTCCCATGGCAAAAACTTACTATGAACAACACGGTGCGATCTGTGTTCTCTTTATATATTTTAGATGATACTTATGCGGTATTTGTAGGTTGCGTTGGAACGTATCCGTGACACCATCAAGCTGGACGCGGGATTACCATGGACGGAAACTTTGTCTGTCACCTACCCAGAAACTATCGACGTTGACGTGAATGATGACTTGAAGCGCGAACTTGCCTTGTGAGTTCCATTGTTTTTATCCATCCTTTTTTCAGGTACAGAAGTTAAAATGGCAAAAATAGCTACAAACAGGCCCTCCACGGAGCGACAACTGCACGAAAGCTTGCGGACCAACACAAATTACCATTCACCCGGCCCTCGGATTATTTCGCAGAAATGGTCAAGTCGGACTCACATATGGAGCGTATCCGGCAGAGACTGCTCGATGAAGGTGCAGTCATCAAAAAGAGCGAAGACAAACGTAGGGAGCGAGAGGGAAAGAAATTCGGGAAGCAAGTGCAGGTTGAAAAGCTGAAGGAGCGCGAGAGGAGGAAAAAGGAGATGGAGGAGCGTCTGAAAGGATTAAAGCGAAGTACGTTTCTATTCTATTTCTCCTTCCTATATTCTTTTCTGATTGTTGAGATAAAAAACAATTAGAGCATAAAGACGTCCTGGAGGACTCCCGAGCCAACGACGATACATTTGATGTCGCTGTGGAGGACGCAATCTCGGACCACCCTTCGAAACGCTCTAAAGGCGAAGCACCCAAAATATCGCGGAGGGGTCGCGACGCGAAGTTTGGCTTTGGGGGAAAAGGTCACCGATCAAAGCAGAATACCCGGGAGAGCACAGAAAACTTCGATTTCGGAAATCGCAAAGGGGCTGGAGGGGGGAGGGGAGGAAAGACGGCGAGAGGAGGACAAGCCACGAGAGGCGGTGGCAAGCGTTTGGGAAAGAGTAGACGGACAGCTGCAAGGGGACGATAGGCATCTCTTTCGTCTGCTCTTTTTTTGTACTTTTTATCTGCATACTCGTGCAGATGGGATTATTTTGTGTATGTTGCTCTGGATGATTCGAGATATCTTAAATGATTTGGTATTTGGGTTTACCGCGACATTCACACAATATCAATGCTTGTCCTCCTACCACGTCGACGTTGATGCTCAGTGATCTCCCTCTCGAAATTGTTGAACAAATTCTGTCCTGGTCGACACTCGTCGCCATTGCTCGCTTTGCGCAGACGTGTCGCGTATATCATTCACTGATATACGAGGCTCGAGATCAGCATCTCTGGCGTACACTGTTTCTTGCTGACCTTGGTGTATTCCGAGTCGACGACCCACGCAAATGCCGCACACCGCTAGGCGAGCCTCTCGTACCTCCTGGTGTCGACTTCGACTGGCGCAGCGGGCTGCAGCGGCGCGTGCTCGCTGAAACAATCATCGCGAAGCCTGCCAGCTGCAATGCCGACGAACTGAACGTGGTCCTCGCGACGCTCGTCGGGATGGCACTCAACACGCCGCCCGCGACTGCGGCATACACGTCCAGTGAAATCTCGCTCAATCTCGTCTGGCTGGCCGCTCAGAGTGGTCTCGGCGCCTTCCTCGAGTACTGGCATGCACGTCGACATACGCTCACGCCAGAGCAGCGCCAACGTCTCGCTCACTTACATACTCTCTTCGGGCTCACTACCTCCGATTTCTCGCCTGCACACCGCGTTGAATCGCGCGCATATGTGTACGACATGTGCAAATACAGGGCCGAGAACGAATGGGGGCCCTTCAGACTCGATGGGTCGGTTAACTGGGAACATCTGCTGGCCGTACAACACGTCATGGCGATGTACATTGTCATGCCGCCGAAGGATCTCGTCAACTTTACGACTGGATTTCTTCCGTATTGTCAGACGGAGTTGCCAGGAAAACAGACGAGCAGTGTCAGATACGACGATTGGGCTGGCGTAGAAGGGACATATACTTGTTCATTCTGTTTCATCGATCACAGAGTGCTTCTCGGTGCGTTCCAAGTTCCTCCCTTCCCTTTTCATAATGTGTTCTCACGCATTTGTGCAGAGTTCAATGAACAGGAGGTATGTATAAAGTAAAAGTTGTTAGGTACTCCTAACGTTCAAGTTTGTGTATAGGTTTCAGACAACGAACCTCGCGATACATCCCTTTTCGAAGCCTCAGAGTTTCTCGAAGTATTCAGATCCTTCCCCGTTTCTATGCATATCACCGGTACCAATGCCAACCCGAGGCATCCAACGAGGCCAGATATATTTTTCAAAGGCAATGTGCATAATATGCATACGATGGTCGGCACAGTTAGAGTCGCGGAGGACGATACCATTCGCTGGAGCTTCGTAAGTTAGGACTTTCTCGTCATTCCCGCAATATTTCTTGAGCAGACTTTTTAGACTTCTGGAGAAGATGATCAGATGATATGGAGGTTTGTGCAAAACAAAATAAAAAATGATTTTTCATTCTCCCTAGCTGATCAGCACTGCAGCTCCGAAGGTGTGCAAATAGGAGCGGTACGATCGAACTACGGTATCCTTGGGATATGGACAACCATTTTTCATGACCAGGGAGATCCAGTTGGTGCGCATACATTCTCTGCTCTTTAGAGCTGAATTGACCTGTTTACAAACAGGGCCTTTTTGGCTCCGTAAGCATACAGCGGAAGTCTCAGGAGACTAAATCAAGGCGAACGATAACGATGTTTTTACATTTATGGATCACTGCTTTGGTGCCCTCCCAATTATATCTCATTGTTATTCGTAGGGACTTAAAAGAGGTGTACGTGTTTATAAAGAAGAGAAATGTAAGCGGATTGTGCAGAGCAAAAGAGCACATTGAACGACGATACAGATTACATACGGTAAGCAATAAAGGGTGCTTAAATTCGATACAACACCAGAGCAAGCCCTTTGCTCAGGCTTTCATTTCTTCTTCGTCCCCTTCTTCATCGGCGCCTGACTGCCTCCCCGTCTCATCCCGTATCCCGCCTTCTGCAAAGTTTAAGATCCCTGCGGAGTCGAGCAGGCCGACAACTCGTTCTGCTTCGTCGACCTTTATCCTCCCAAGTACCTTGTTGACCTGCTCAAGACTTTGCGACTTGAGTGCTTCCTTCAGATCGCTACTGAAGCCATTGAATACATCCCAGCGCAACTGTAGCATCCGCCGCACCTCGTTCATATCGATAGTATCCGCGTCAGGGCCCTCAAACCGCAGCTCCTCCGGCGGCGGCCCGTCGGGCACGATGAACGAAATCGTCTGGTCCCCATTCTCCGGAACGAGCTGGATCTGCTCCTCGCCGGCCGTAGCTGCCTCCTCCTCGTTCGCAGCCTTTACGCGCGTCACAATGTGCGCGTACGTGTCCTCGACGTCCTTCTGGAAGACGTGCTCCGCGCGCGGGTCGCCCGCGGTCATGCGCCGGAAGAATAGGCGCACGCCGTCGCCGCCGAGCTTCTCACAGTACTGCAGCAGCAGGCTCTGGTGCACGCACTGCTTTGCGTATGTGCTCTCGCCGCGCGTCTGCGCGGTGAACGCAGCGACGANGGAGGGCGTCGGACGCGCCGGGTACGTAGACGTCACGGTGTGATTGGATGAAGTGGAAGGAGGCCTCGTAGCCGCGCAGGGGGAGCCGTGAGAATGCCTCAAGGTTCTGCGTCATCTCGGGTAGCTCTTCCTCATCGTCACTGTCGTCGTTGCCTCGAGTGCGTCCGGGCGCATTCTTCGATGCGAGGCTCGCGACCTGGGCATTATTGACGCTGTTTGGGTTAAGCACCTCGATGTCGGTTGCCTTTTCCTTCTTTGTGGCTTTGTTGCCCTTCACGGGGGCCGGCTCTGGCTTCGGTGGTACGTACTGAATTCGGAGGAGTGAGTATATTGCTGGACAAAAACTGTAAGAAGAACACTTACATGCGAATCCCATCCTTCGTGCAAGTTCTCGCTCGTAATTTTCTTCGTCTTCTCGTTTTCTTCAATTGCTAGGTCCGCCCTGAGCTTCTCCTGCTGCTCGCCGAGCTTGACGATGTGGCCCTTGAGGTTCGCGATGAGGACCTCGCGGAGGCGCTCGTCGTTCTTGTCGACGCCCTTCTCCTTCGCATCCTCGTAGACCTTGAGGAGCAGCGAAAGGACCATCTCATCATACGTGATCTTATGTGGCGCATCGGTCTCTGGCGCTAATGGTGAAGGATTTGTCTTGAGCTGCTCGATGATGCGCGAGAACTGCGCGGGGCCATCAGACGCGCCGTGCACATCCTCTGTGATGGTACGCAACCGCGGGAGGAGCACGTCGTTGCATGCGAGCTCAGCCTTGATGTCGAGAATCTTCTGGTTGCGCACCGCCCGCTTTTCGTGGATGTCTCGGCGCTTCCAGCTGTGGTGGCGAGAGGCAAAGAAATAAAATACAGAAAAAAACAATGCGTAAGATTCTGTACATTTCAGTAAGTGTAGAAAGCATGCTTACTTGACGAGCGAGCGGTGGTCGACATTCGGATGACCCTCAATGTCGGAGTCGTCTGAAAGCTGTCTTCGGTGCTCAATTGACTGCCGCTGTGATGGTCAGAGCACAGAGACACGTACCTCGAGGGCATCCCATTTTGAATAGTTTAGAGGCATCGATTGAGGTGTTTAGGTGTAATGTGATAGCTGAAGAGAATGGTTGAAGGCTGAGTGTACTTGTACTTTTTTTTTACTTTGATCGTCCTCTAAAGAGTTCGTCCCCGAATCTTCTGGAATATTAACGGGTCCCAAAACACAGAATATCGCAAATACACTGCATAGTATAGCTGTCCATTGCACTTTATTTTTCGTACACAGCTTGTCGTTTTCTTAAATATGATCCAGAATTTCGCTGTGCTACGCTGCCTTTTGTCCTTTTTCCATTTTTATTTTTCTCAGACTTTTTCGAGTAAATATTCGAACACGTGACACGAGGCGCTTCCCTTGTTTCACTGTTCACGAAACGCCTTCAACAATGAAGACATGGCATTATATACCCGATTATTCTTTCAACAATTGCTATGCATTGAGCCAGAGATGTTGCTGCGCCAGTGGCTACTAGCGAATACAGAAAGGATGCGTACTGTACTGTGTCTGCGGAAATAGCTCGTCGCCTCGCCATCATTTCTATGACAACAGAAGATAATATCCTTACAGTTCGTCTTTACACTCTTTTCAGTGAGGCGTTGCATTTGAGCATTTGACTAACCTCGCCTTTGTCTCTCTGAGCCCTTCAAATTGGCTATTGTATTCTGAAAGACTGTGGTACCATACGCCATTACTTTTGCAGGATAGTTCAGGCCTATTCACCATGGGCCGCAGGCCACAGGCCACCACTGCCAGCTTTTGTGCAGCATGTCCTGATATCTTAGATATTTCGCCCTTATAAATCCTCTGAAAGTTCTTTTAGACGAAGACCTTCACCACTGACAGGCATCAAGTACTGGTCCTAGCAACTGCTCCGACATGGAGAACCAAACGAAACGCAGATGTGCAACAAGTGCGATGGCGACCACGACCACAAAAGATAGCACCAACACCGGGTGCAAGCGGCCCCGGAAAGGCAGACTCGAGTCAATTATGGAGATGCCTGTTGACGTGTTTAGCGATATCGCGAAAAACTTGGCGCCTGATGATCTCCTCCGCCTAGCGAGGTCTTCCAAAGCACTTCGAGATGTACTTATGTCCCGCAACTCGACCGGAATCTGGAAGGCTGCAGAAGAAGGAATTGGTCTGCCGGATTGTCCTTCTGACCTCAGCTCTCCTCAATATGCTAGCCTTCTATTCGATACATTTTGCATGGTGCGCTTTTCATGTGAATCACCAATCATAACGGACACTTACTCCTTATTAGGATTGCGAAGCTTCGGGTTCTCGTGTAAGGCATTCTGACTACACTTTAAGGTACCGGTTATGCAAAGACTGTCACTACAAAAAGTATTTTCATTATGTTTTCCGGCTTTTTTTTTTGCTAATTATAACTGCAGTGTTTTTCGCTGTCCGTACACCGAAGATTACTACCAGGCAACACCGGGAGTGAAACTTCATCAGCTTGTACCCTGTTCAATCAGTGCGTCAGCGTTCAAGAACTGTTTTATCTTTACTTGCTGATCACATGCTCGCCCAGTCCGCCGTCATTGCACATCAGATCTGAATAGTATAGACGAAAGCTCGATAAAACATGAGATGTGTGCTTTCTACAAGAAAGAAGTCGACGCTACTGTGGAAAAGTATCTTGCGTTAGGCCCCGAATGCGAGCGTCAGCAGGCGTTCCTTTCCGAAAATAGAGACAGGATCCTGAGAAATGCACCTGTACGTCGATCGTCTTTGCTCTTGTCTCAATGCTCACCTCTTCTGGTTAAAGCTTGCCGTCAAGATAGAAAGGTGGGTGGATGACNAAACGTTGGAAACGATTGGACGACAAGCATAAGGCCATCAAGAAACGCAGGGAGAGGTACACTGAATGCTGATCTACAATTTTGCCCATCCGATAACACCGTCCTTTCATAGCGTGTTCAAGTGTCTGAGAGATAGTGGATATGGCGATGGAGATTTCAACGATGACGTGGATGAAAAAGAATGGGAATGGAACGCGCTAATTAAACAGCCATTTGAGCTCACAGACCGAAGTGATTCGCCTCATCTCTTCGCATTATTTCTTTATTTCAACCTATCTTGATTCTAATTTTTCCTTCTCAAAGTTTGGCAGAGAATTAAACCGAAACTCGAAGAGACTATCCGACTAAGACGAGNAAAAAAGACTTAGGATGATACAGACTGTCGCGGCGCGGAGAGCTAACCTCTTCGAGCTACTCCGGGAGTTCGTCTATCTCAAAATCGAACCACCGGCGGATTGCTGCCTCTTTCCTTCCGCATTCTTTAATCTATCAACCATCGACGATTTGCTAAACAGGGACGGCTTCGACGAAGCAATAAGTCCGGAAATCTTAAAGACAGTGAAGGAGGTGTTTTTTAGGCAGAACGAAAAGCTCAAGTATTTGAAAAAGAAAGCCAGGATCGACCCTCCAGACAATATCTGTCTGGATATGAGGTATCAATAGCAGAATATTTTAATCCAAGCTCTCATAGAAAGTGTCTTAATTTGCTGATTCTTTCATTAGGCCAAGGAACGATTCCATCGTTATTACACACATGCCGTCGACACTCCTCATAGGAAGCCCCAATTCGGGTGGACCGTACTTCGGCACGCTCACTCTACCTCCTCGGCGCGTCGTAGGGCTGAACCTATGCGCGCTACAGCAGATTCTAATCGCTACGCTGCGTGGAAGACAATTTGTCCTCTCAAACTCTGACACACCATACCGGCATCTTCTAGAGAGTCGGTTCATTTGCTACCGATGCGAGGATCACGAGAGGGTAATCATGTCTTGGGAAGATCTTGTCAGTGCCGAAATGACTGTTTTAGTTTAAATATCTAACGCCGTACTTTAGGTGGTGCATTTCTTGTTGAAGAATAGGATATTCAAGGAATCACAAGGTTTTGTTCGGTGATTTTAGCTCTTTACCTTCCAACCTACCATTATGGGCTCTGATGCATGCATCGGATTTCACAAGGACGTCTGATATCAACCAGCACGACATAGACTTCAACAGAACGCTCGCAGTGTACGTACCTCCGAATTCACAAAAAAGACGAGCGGAATCATCCATTACTCCGAGAAACATCATGAGGCCCATATTCGTGTCACCAGGCATCTTCATCTGTCGCTGTGCGTTTTGCGAGAAAGTGCCCATTGGCTTCTTTATCCTTGAGGTAGAAAATTACATCCAGTTGCCAGGGCTCATAGCACGCGATTACGCTATACCAATGCGTTTTGGAGATATCTTGGTATCCCCCGGCCCTGGCTGATGGAGAAGGCTAAATAACGGTGTATGTTAAGGTTTTTTACATTTACATTAATTCAGAATATTCGATGTTGTACGGTATTCGTTTCGTTAGCAAATCAATTTTTAATTTGTACTTGAAAACGTTTGTCAAGAATACTATGCGTTATTGTCTTACCTTTTCTTGTCCTTATCGTTGGTTGATTTTCATGGTATAAGGGGCCTTATTTTATATATACTTACCTGTCATGGTTGTAAAGAATATCAACAGAATTGCATTCCGAGCGATATTAGAGAATAAACGACAATTATCATCAGAAGAGAAAACTACGATGACCACTCCTACAGTCTACTAGACAGAACGAAGTGAAACAAGTCCGAGCAAGAAATTCATGAACGAAAAACTGGACTCCGCTGCGAACATAGGCTACCTCTCAATGGCGCAGTACAAAATAGAATTCTCTTCCTAGAATGTAGGTCGCCCATATCAAAGCACTCCATCGAATGACACGCAGGACAACCGGAAGGTGATGTTCCTCTTCAATGGCAAAATTACCATCACTGAGGGGCGTCCCGCCGAACAAAGGAGCACGGCCCTCCGGCTCGTAGGATGCATTGACCACGGACCTGTACCGCGAGACGAATACGTCACCTGGATTCTATGGATTAGCACGAGCTCTCTCTGGGAGTTAGTGACTTGGTCAATCACGGTTTCTGCGGCGCACAGGAGCTGAGGCTCTGTTTGCTGCATTGCGTGCATGGTCATCCATGCGCCTGTATGCATCCTTACTGAACCAAACGGGGAGCATTAGGAGATGTGGCCAGGCCCAGATAACAAACAGTGCGAATGCAATGAAATACGGGTGTTCGAGTGCTGATAAACATATATACATATAAATCATAGATCAATGATGGTAAATACATGGTCGTCTTGTAAAAATATCTGCGTACTTTCATTGTTGATTCCTTGAAAAAAACGGACAACCCAATTCGAGAAGTCCTGCCAGATATCGCGGAAGCTCCAGTCTTTGCTGACTCGGATATTCTCATCGTCGTAGAACNTTTTTTCCCTCGTCAGCTATAGCGTACGGGGACATCTTGTTCGGAGGATTGAANGGGGGGAAGCAAACGCTCTCTGTATGACGCACACATTGCTGAGAGTTGAAGTATTCGCTGACACGCTGAAAATGCGTTTAGTTCATAAAACTGCGACTACATCACCACAGGCGGCCTGCATGGATACATGCCACAAATACGCAGCTCTCGAATCGCATTAATTAACATCACAAGAGGCATGTTCGATTTCTTCACGTCACAAAATATTTGGAATCGACTGTGACCTATCGTAATATGGGTATGACGGGAGATTTTCATATGAAGTCAAACCATAATCTTCAGAATTGATCAAGAGCCTGTAAAAGAATGCATTATCATGTACTGTTCAAGGTTCGAAGTTCCCTGGCATACCAGTTGCTTGGACATGTACCAGGAATGGAGAAGATCCTTCAAAGCTTTTTACAAGAACAAAACATGGTAATAAAATCAGTATTCAAAATTATAAAGACATGTGGCTCACTCCTGGCCTAACCCGAAGGTTCGTAGCATCCCTTAATTCCACCTCCTTCATTAAGGTAAAGCTCCCATACCTCGTCCATTTGATAAATGACTTCGTCACCGTAAAGCTTCTTCATGGTGGGGCGAATATTATGATAGCCAGTACTGTTGGTCCAAATCATGGAACATAATTGCGAGCTAGAGAACACAGAACCACCGGGCTCCATCGACGTAACAAAGAACATACGCGTATCCATTGGAGTTCAGAGCCGCCAGTGAGCTCGGCGCTGTTGCTAGTGAAGCGTGTAATTTTGACAATAGCCCAAGGCATATATATTTCGTGCGGCAGGCCATCAAGCATTCAAGGCAATCAATGGGACGTCCTGCCTTTTTTCAGCCTCTCTAATGCATGTGCTGTCGAACGCAAACAATTCCATGAATGCACAAGCCCTGGTTTGCGAACCGCGTATACAATAAAGTTTCAGAGTACTGGAAAAAAAAAAAAGCTTGCTTGGTGAGGCATAGGAGACCTAGAACGTACGTATATCCATTCCTTTTACATGCGAAAGATATCTGCACGTCTTAACCTGCCTTTTAATTTTGAGCTGCGAAGGATAGGGAAAGAATAGTTCACCAGTGTCACCACATACTTGAGCGAGGAAGATATTATTGAAGCTTAAAAGATTTTGTAAATAATTCGCACGCACCTGTCAGTCTGTCCGAGTCACTCATTTCTTCCCTCAATGCGAGGAAATGTTGTCGCAGCGGTTGCGCGTCGCATAAGGCAGGTTAGACACCGACCAGCGTGCAGAAGATATGCACAGAAGGCGCAGAACAACTTGAGTCGGGACGGGGTGTCTGGAGGAAATCCAGCGTTCGTCGTGAAGGAGGAGCCTGTCGATCCGCGTCCACCATGGCTGTTCACGTCGGCCACGCTTCTACGAGTAACCATCATCCCAGGTAAGCCTTTTTGAAACAGAGTTTCAATGGGGTTTCTTTGCTGAAAGTAATGCGCAGTGGGACTCATTTACGCGGTGTTTTACCACGACTTCGGGGAGGACGAGCATGTCTTCATGCCAGTATGTCCCATGCCTCTATTAAGCAGAGTAAGTGACACTGACGGCAATTGACTTCTGTCAGCCTCGCAGGTGGCTTCAAAGACAAAAGGAGAGGTTCTTGACATTGAGTCCAGCAGAGAAGCATCTGGCTGATGACGCGAACAAGCCGACCGAGTGAAGGAAAGGTCACTCACTGAGCGACTTGGGTCGTGCTGGTCGGGAGCTGTATTATGCAACTAAAATTTGGAAATATGCAACGTATGTTCTATTCCCAAATGCAACTATTGTCTCTACTTCCGCTAAGCAAGAGGAAAGAATGGGCCATCTGTTTCGTCTCATGGAGGCTCTGTAAAGGCGCAGTCGCACAGGTTACTGACGACGCGACTCAAAGCCTCCAAGCAACAATTTATTCCATGAGTACAGTCTTGACAATGGCGGGTACATTGAGAACAAAAGATATTGTAGTACAATGCACAGAAAAGGCCGAACATAAGCGAAGGCAAATGATAATGTCGACTTTCAGCCCTGATATCTAGGATTCGCTGGCAATTCTTGGTGATTTACTCGATTAATTTGAGTGGAAAATGGTGAGTGCTCGCTCGTTTTATTCTTCAGGAATAAGTATTATGTCTAATCATGAACCTTACTTAGTTTATAACTCCGAAATAAGCAGTTCATACATCCCTTGACTCCAGCATCGCTATCCTGCTTAAAAACACTATATGCGTCGTTTCACTCAGCCGTTGAGCAGAACTATGATTACGTTCTTCGTTGACATCCAGTCGCCGTTTCCAACCCAAGGACAATCTGAAAAGTCTCTACAATAAGTATTTGTATGAAGTGAGCCTCGCTCAGCGTTTATATTTCTGGTCATCTCCTGCAGCCGCCGAAGACCCGAACCCGCGTGCAACGGTTGCTCCAGAGTCCAGATTCTTGTGCTGAGTGCTGCCTTCGGCGGACGCAGACGAGTAACATACAAGTACAACATTTATTTACTGTTTAGAGTTCCTGTCGATCCTCAACTTATACACCATTTATGGGGTCCCACTATCTGCTATCGTATCGTACACCGGTCGTATTGTTTTGGACAATATCCCAAGAATGGATTCATCCTTTACAGAATGGCTTCAACGGCCTGCTTGATCGTAGACGTAATCTTGTCCGAGCGAGGGGTTATCTTACACTTAAAGGGTTTAGGATGCCTGAATAAATCACAAATATCACAAATAAATTCGTGCATCAGAGTCGGTCTCACAAACCGCACGCACCGTACGAAGCCTTCCACATAATCCACGACAGGAATAATTTGTGCACCGTTTTCATCACTTGCCATTTCAATATTGAAAGCAGCTAAGATTGATGCAATGTCGATGAAAATCTATAAAGATTGGAACAGCATGCATCATGAATACACTTCTGATATATTTAGTATATACTTCATAAGATACTCACCGAGTTGGCTGCAAAGTGCTTTCCTGGGCAGGTTCTGCTCTCTACGTATCAGCCGAGATAGATCTGCCACCTATGCTTCATAAAGTATTACACACCGCCGACCGAAGCCAAATTGTGTTTTGTAGACATCCAAGGGAGTCCTCTTGCCATCAGATGGCATCCAGCGCTCTGGAATGAATTTCTCTGGCTCCGGATACTCTAATGGATCTCTTTGCATGGCCCTTTTAAATACTAAGTCGTCCATTGAATGTAAATAAGTCATTTGCTAAATACCATATGTTTGCATATATTGTTATCCCGGCCGGAATGAAGTAGCCGTTATACACGTCGTCTTTTGTGGGACAGTGCGCAAGACCTGTATTGTTCAAATGAAAGCTGTCAGTTAATCTTCCGAATGACGAGATTTTGCGACGATATACCTAAGGGTGCTACCGTTTGCCATCTAAAGGAAGGGCAGAAGAACGGTAGGAACTTCCGTCGGTAGGTATAGGGGCAATCTGACATACCTTAAAGCTTCATTGCATAATGCATTGATATAAGGCAGGTTCGTCTTGTCTTCCATAGTCGGAAGGATATCCTTGCCAATAACTCGGTCTAATTCTTCCTGTCCACGACGCTGGGTCTCTGGATACAATAACATAGCGAGAATAAAGGTATTCAGCGTAGATACGGTCTAAAAGACATCAGTTTAATGGTATTGATGTGGTGTATCAATTGTTAGTACCGTGTCTGCGCCCGCTGTGTAATGACCAAAGATAATTAATGAGCGTATTTAAGAAGTGTGGACCAGACGAACCGGCATATGCAATAGCAGCCGACTTGGCGATTGTGGGCTCATCTGCTATATTTCCGTCCTCAGTAGAGTTGACCTCTATGAGTTTACTTGTCACCGAAGATATGTATGTTCCATCACTCTGAAAGCATAATGTTATCAAGATCATCCAAGGTACAGTAAATATTTTCGCGACTCACCATACTTTTCTTCGTCGCTTCGTAGGGTTCAAATACCATTGCATGGGAAAGTTTATATCCTTCTTTGATAAGTCTGTGAAAGCCCGTGCCGGGGACCCATTCGGGCAGGTAACGCACTAAAAGCAAGCGTTCATCATTTAAATTTGCTGTACATAGTGATGATGGCCACAAAAAGAAAAGGAGATAAGGAAATTCACTCACACCACGGGAGTAAATTAACGAGGGAGAACCCTTTGGCTTCCGATAAAGATCGGACACCTCTATCTGCAAGGGCGATATACGGGTCTTTCTCGTTCGAAACTGCAAAAGCGCATGAATAATGGCGATGCGAGCCGTTCTTGACGGCGAATATTACCTTCGTATCCGTATGCGGCCATCATTATAGTTTCCCCTGCAGAGCTACGAGCGGTGAAGACCAGCATCAACTATTCAGAAAGAAACAATTAGTCTGTACAAGGACTCTTGTCCTTACCGCCTTGTGAAATCTTCAAACCTATCTGGTTCCGTCAACAACCCAAATAATAGTTTGTGGGCGACTTTTGTCTGAAGTTCACAAAAATCTGTCACAGAAGATGGTCCAAAGAATCGATTCAAAAACTGGCGCGACTTTCTATGCTCGTCGCCATAAGCCATTTGGGATGGAAGCTGACTCCAGCCTTCCCTATGTACGACAAAATTCCGAATGTTAAATTGCATAGTATAAATAGAATAAATTATTGCATACAGCTCGATCAGTGTGTTTTGCGGTCGGGACGAATAGTTGTTTCCGCGCTTCTCGAAAAGTTCGACTGCAGCATCGTATGAATTGATGAAGATGTATGGCCTGACTAAATTCTTGACGAAAACGAGGTCTCCTAGATGTCGAAGATTGATATTAGCATCGAAGAGGAATTCACAACAATGGTGTGGCTGACCATGCTCTTGTCCCCACCGGCGAGCTTTCTCCCATTCGCTTACGCCAGGCATTTCGAAATAGTTACCAACTAGAGGATATCCTTTTGGCCCAGGTGGATAAGACAGTCCGCCTAGCTTTCGCTTATTCCAAAGCATTGGCAGCCAGCATGTCAAATNAAAAAAGAGCGCAAGCAGAAACAAGAACATCAAGAACAAGCATAGACATAACCGCCTGCGTGACTTTTGGAGACTTGAGAGCAAGTTATTGAAAAGTATTTGACGTCTCAATGTACTACAGTTGCTGTTGTCCCTCTTGCAGACGATGAACGTGCGTGAGCTTGGGCCCCGCTCTGGTTGTCTAGTGTGGTCTATGGGTGCAATGAGAATTCGAATGCACACAGGCAGAGACACGATAGACCACAGAATGCCATTCGCACTCCTTTAAGTAAAGTCGACAGAGGCAGCGCCCTGAAGACATTCTGTCCTGATACCAACGACCAAGCATCTTTGTCACATAGTTTGAGGTTTTTGAATACTTTCAAGGGACGCAACTCACGCACCTTAATCGTAGGTTCGAAAGACGCGTCTTTCTGTGCTTCTCTACGAGGGGATCAACACCATAACAACTATTTATGTTATACAGCTCTCACCAACAGACTCACCGCTTGAACTTGTCAATATTGCGAAAACGATTTCCTATAACTGACTCCGGTGGTAGCACGATATTGGTCTTAACAAGAACGTTTCTCACACGGAAGACAATACGAATGATGTTCATTCTTTGTCCCCTTGAAAAACACGCCCTACGGGAGGAGCTGCTACCTCAGCCCAATACTGGATGTTCTCAGCGGTTATCTTAATGAAATTCGATAACGCGTAACGCTTGTCCTTTGGTGAGTTATATTCCTCCGCGTCTCCCGTACGTGTGTGTACCACAGATAGACGCTCATGAAGATACACTTCCCGGAGAGAGCTAAGCATCCCTCGCTTCGCTCTTGTAGGAATTAGAAGCCACCGGTCGAAACAAAGGGGCACTAAGTATTAGGATGTATTAGCATAAACGCTAGTTATGTTATATCACTCACGCAATTCGGGTGAATATGACCGATGCAACTATGGGTCTCTGATCGGCTTTCCAACTGTAAATACAGCAATGGGAAAGTACACCCTAATAAGACATAGAGTTCGTAGTTCTCCGCCTCGACCTTGAGTTATCCAATTTGTGTCCCTTCTTCATTGCTCCCGCGCCAGTAGCACGCTATTCGCCATCGTAAGAATCATGATTGTCCTTTGGGGGTCAAATTCATGAACGATGCTCATGTGCTCCTGTAGGGAAAACACAGACCCGTGAAGGCAGCGTGGCGGCGAGGATTCCGTACTTAGGACAATGTCACCCACCGGGTGTTGCATATTTTCCCGGAAGACTCGGTGGGCGCCGCTGGACGCCGCTTTTTACTAACCACCGTATTGGGCTGCCGCGCAAACTGCAAACTCTTTCTCTATCGCTATTAGTGTGATAACTATCACGTAAAACATCTCCCTCAAAATATCTGAAGGCTTCATTCACAATTTGTACCTTGCATATTACAGTTTAGATCAGTCCTTATGCATCATAGTCATGGGATTGCAAAAAAAATACATACTGTAATTTCCATGAATAATTCCTGCAACACTATCGGAATAAGCGAGTGGGCAGGTCAGGTTAAATTCGCTGCGAACACAATAAAAAGACTGACATTGGCTCCAACTCTTAATTCGGAAGTACGATCAGAGGAGCGAGTGCTGAAGCGAGAATTTATTCATTCGAAATTTAAGCTGTCGCAATATTCTTCCTTTGTCAGTACGAAAATGAGTTAAAAATGTGGAAGCATTCAGGTTCGAAGGGATCAAACCAGCAGAACGATTTGTTGCTTGGAACTCGAGTAGAGTGACACTTTCTTTGAGGTTCCTCAGGCAGCGCCAGAGTTGACAGGAGACAAAGAACCGACAACAGGCTGTTTGAAGTATCACACTGTGCAGATCAGCATAAGGAGGGAAGAAAAACCCAATTGAATTTCCATGATGGCGAAAAAAGCGCCCAAAAGTATATCCAAAATTAAAGGTCATAAAATAGTGGTGAGTCAAACGAGTGGACGGTTTATCAAGTTAATGAATGGATTGCAGCGTAGCCCCTGGCTCTGCTAGAGACGGCAAGCTGAAATAGACCCGGGAATAGATATAACAACGGATTGCAGCCTACGGACGACAGTCTCCCGAAAGGTGGAGGGGGGAGTAGAAATAACGACGTGTATATTTAGCACTCGCCCTTGAAGCTGTTCTTCGGGATGACCTGCTTATAATCGTCAACCCAGGTAGTCAGGTTTGGATTCGTGTACGCCTCGAGGTACCTAGAGTGCAATCATAGACGAATAAATAAACTTAAGAGACCACAAATGGCAGAGACCGAGGGGAGAAAGCAAGGGTGTCTAGGACCAAAAACACGTACTGATCGATATACGCCGCCGTTGGGAAATCCTCCGGGTCGCAGCCGATGTTCTTCGAGTCCGAGCGCTGGTAGACACGTATGTAGTCGATCCGCATCGTTGTCGGGAACACCAAGTTTGCGAAATCGACAAAACCGAAGCTTTCCGAAATACCAAGGTTAGCGATGAGGTACTATAGTGAAGAGAATGTCAGATAGATATATGTTCTTGTTGGACGCGTGACACACCATGGGTTCTTGAGGGATGGGACGTGGCCCGATCTCTACTGCCGTGTCGGCTGCCATACCCGCGACATCAAGTTGCCACGCGAGGGTATCGTCCGTTATCCATGCAATATAGCTGAAATGAATAGAACCTCATGAGAATACATCCAAGCAGACAGCAAGCTATGCAACCACTCACGCAGCATCAAATCCAGGCTTGTATTCGATACCGTAAACACTAAAGCACCCGCCTGTGAGCTCATAGCACTGCTGGTCTGTATCCGTCAGCGCAGACGTCGCCTGCTGCCACACGCCACCAGCGTACGAGTTCAGCTCGGTAATCGTCGCGTTGGGTATCACGTAGTTCGCCGTAGTGTTGAACCACATGTACGCCTCGTTGAACGGCCCCCCACTGGCCCGACTGCGATACCTGGCCGCTCGCTGGGGTCGTGTACGTGATCGTGCCCTCGAACATGTCGATCTCCG
>SGPK01000161.1:0-47500 GCA_004802695.1 Phellinidium pouzarii
AAGGAATCGCCGTTGGTACTCACTGTTCACATCTCATTCCTATATCGATGCTTATATCAATAAAGTAATGGTTAGTACAGGTTATTCGCAATTGTAATTGAATGATGAGGATCTGACTCATGTCGGATATCGATCACCCCGGAAGCAACGTGGCTCTCTTCATCGACTTAGTCAACAGCAGACATTCAAGCTCAACAGTACTAGTCCTCTGGGCTAGACTTTTAGCAACATTTTCCTTTTTTCCTTTTTTCAATACATGAATTTCTTGCAAAGTAGTAACAGAAAAACTTTTTTTTTTTGCCAAAAGCTTTAGAATGTGTTATATTTAATTTGTTTTTCCAAGTATTTGAGAAATTTGACTTCAAAATTTTAGCCAGGGTCCGGCAATCTCCGGACGACTATATATTTCTATATATAGTAGTTTGCTTTGAATGACTAAGCTAATACTTCCCAATGACTAATGTTTATGTAAAGCTTTGCAAATCGGTCCGCTCGTTTTATGGATGTATCGAAAAGGATTTACAGGAAGTCAAGCTCAGTGGGCAAACCGGAGATATCATGACCATCGGACTTTTCCAGATAGAATTTTTAATGAATTACAACCTTCCAGTCAAACTTCGTAGACCTAATCCTTAATTTGTTTTCTCACTCGAAAATGTGTCCACCCATATATAGTAATCCTAGGGTTAAGGGCCCGTGATAGTGACGTGACTCCAGCTTGTCGAGTTTTTACTTAACGGTACGACTCGGATTGGAACGCTTAGTCATGAAATGCCTGTCTTGTCAACCCCCGTACTTGGTCGGTCTCGCCCGCGCGTGGAGTCCAAGCACGGCTTTACCTCGTCCCTCGTTGTCAGCTCACTTTCACGCCTCTGTATCTCACCAGAGCCTTCGTCGTCGTTACTGACGTCCTCGCTGCGAGCAGCCGCGCATCGACGTGGCCATGCCCAGCTCATCGCCGCCGCACTATGCGTCCGTCGTAGGCATGCCCGTCGGTTATCCCTCATCATCCGTCGAAACCACGCAGCCCTCGAATGCGTCTGCATACACCTTAGATACCATCGCTCATGCTGGACCGTCCACCCCACGCTCATTGTCGCCTGTCTCCCTGCGCAGCAATGATTCTGACCGCTCGCCCCTATTAAATTCAAGTCCCGCGTCCTTCGCATACGGAGCGACTATGTCCTTGCGCGGCGGGAATGTATCCTCCAGGAAGATCCTTCTGAATGCGGGAGTTAAGATGGCTATGCTTTTCGTCATCAGTACGCTATTTCTTGGGGGTACGCTGTGGCTTGCGTTACCGACTCTGGAAGAGTGCGTAAAGTCTCAGATGCCTTTCAGGATTTATCTAAACGTAGTTTTCGTTCTTGTTTAGACAAGATCGACCTGCTCTTCGTGTACCCAAGTCTTTCGCTCAGCTTCAAGAACTGAACTTCTTACTCAAGAAATACCGTGATATTTATCCTGTTCGGATCGTCATTTGTTATGTTACGACTTATTTATTGTAAGTAACCATTTCTCGCTCCACTTCTGGAATAGAATCTGCGTCATCTACGAGATGTTTGTTAGATGTGACTCCAGGATGTTGTTCAGAAAATTCTAAGCTGATTTTTTCACTGATTTTTTTTTTTTTTTGATCAGCCTCCAAGCCTTTTCCTTACCGGGATCAATGTATTTATCCATCCTTGGTGGTGCTGTCTGGGGAGTACCGATCGCTCTCCCACTCGCCTGTACATGCGTTGCCACCGGCGCAACTCTCTGCTACCTCATATCCGCAGCCCTTGGGCCTGCGCTCCTGACACTACCCAAGTGGTCCCAGCGTCTTGAGCGATGGAGCGCCGTGCTCGCTGCGCAGCGTGCAAACCTGATATCCTACCTAATTGTATTACGCATCGCGCCCTTCCCACCACACTGGGTCGTCAACGTGCTCGCGCCCCATTTGCGCATCGGGCTGCTCCCCTTCTGGACGTCAACGTTCCTCGGCATCCTCGGCGTCTCGGTCATCCACACGACGATCGGCGGCGGGCTCGACGACATGACGAGCGCAGACGACTTCCATCTCATCTCGTGGCGCAACGGGCTTGGTCTGAGCGCTGTTGTCGCCGGTGTGCTTATCCCCGTCGGTTTGCGGTACGTGCTTTCCCGACGCGTCGGCGCCATTGCGCTCACGGACGATGACGAGGAGACCGGTGTTGGTGGCAATAGCGTGGATGGTGGGGACACCGTTCTTGCGCAGGGACCACCCGCACAGCTTGGGAAAGGCAAGGCGCCTGCCCCGCAGCTCATCCTCCTTTCAGACTCGGAGGACGAAGGCGAAGACGAGGATGTACTTGATGAAGAGGAGGACGAGATCCTTGAGGCAGGGCCCGTCTTAGTACCTTCTAAAGGAAAGGGCGTCGAGGGCAAGCATGAAGGAAAGGGCACGGCTGTGGAGTCATTAACAGCGACAGACAATCTCATAGATTTCTCGGCGAAGCCGACTGAGACTGACAACATGCAGTAATAGTGCCCGTGTACTATTTTCATAGATCAAAAAAAAAATTTCTCCCAGGTATCTTGACACTTTGTTCCTGTCCATATCTTAATAGCGNTTTTTTTTTTTTTTTCAACGTGCAGGCCCGGAGGTGTTTGTTTGTTCAACGACTATATACGAGTTAATACAAGTATTGCTACTGAATACTTCTTTATTCTCGTTTCCGAACTGACCCAAGTTGAATCTACAATTGCAAACAAAAAAGAAAGAAAAAGGGGGAAATGCACCTACTATACATGTACAATGTATATCATCAGCATCAGCCACGAGTTCGCTCCTCTCTTCAATGTGGCGGCGTTGAATGCCCAAACATCATCAAATGAGCTTACGAGTATATATTTTCGAGACCGTCCGACGCTTGAGAGAAAAAAAAAAAAAAATCTCGCTTCGAAGGAGTATTTATTGACCCTCGATCGTTAGCGGCGGAGACGGGAGTNGGGGGGTGCCAAATGGAGTTGTAGAACNGGGGGGACACACCAGTATCAGTACCCGAAGGTGCAAGGACACAAGACACCGAAAAGAGAACGGCCGTCGTCTCGTCCCTGTTCTCCTCATTCCCTTATTTNAAAAAATNAAAAAATAAAAAAATWAAAAAAAACGAAGCCAGTGGGGGGTGGGCTCGAAAAGCCGGCATAGACAGTTTTCAAGCCAGCAGCAGTGTACCGTAGTTCCATATTCCAAACCTTACTGTCTGCCCACAGTACTTGTACATGGCTAGTTCTCTGCCCCTCAGCCTGAGNAAAAAAACCACCACAATATTTCCGCCAAAAGCTGTACGACAGACACCAAATTAGATTTCGCCTCCATGCTTACACTAAGCCATGCGGCCGTTTGCTTGCCATGGTTACCCCGTCGTTCAGACGTCCTTGGCCATAGCTAAACAGAGCGCGTCGGTAAGAACATGTACCAACGTCAGAAGAATATCCAGCCGGGTTGACTCGCATGGAAACAAAGGCGAGAAGATCTGCAGACGGAAGCAACATCAAATATCTCACACGTTTTAGATGAAAATCATGATTGCCTCTCAGGATTGTCCCTCTTCCTTTTCCTTCCTTCAACGTTTACTTTCAACAAAACAAAAAAAAAATATCAATTCTGTCAAATACTATGATAAAAGTACCTATAGAAACCGCAAGCACTCCGAAGTTGAGCGTATACACATACAAGAGGCGGGGCAATAAGNAAAAAAAACCAGTAGAAAGGGAGTATGAAATGAACCATGCGAGATACTCGTCACAGTCGTCGGTAGAACCAAGGAGCGTCAAGCCGGTGTACAGGTACATCTTGGGTGCACAAAGCATATCCGTTTCCTGAACGATAAAGATAAGAGTCATAGTTGATATGGTATGGATAACAGTTCTGGCCAGGCAGAGGACCGCATTTGCCGTAACCGCACGCAGTTTCGATACATCCTTCCGCACTGAGCCTGTATCAAGCAAAGCGGAACTGCTGGTATGAAATCAAGACGGAAATAGATATAAAAAAGAAAGAGCGACTGAGAGAGAGCTGCAAGGCAGTCATCACTCGTCGGGGTATCTTTAGGCATTTATAGGGCCAACGCAACGACGACGGCCATCAAGGAAGCCATGATAGTGGCACCGGCAGATAAACGCACACTGGAAATCGCACCAGAGGGCAGGATACCTGCATTAGCAGCGCCGACGATGGTCGCACTTTCGGATGGTTCGGGTGCAGCGACGCTGTGTTCTCCCGCAACAGAACTGGTGAGGACGAGACTTCAAGAGAAAGACTTGTCAGACAATGATCGACCATGATAGTAGATGAGACATACGTTGTCCCAGAAACACTCGACGCTGCTGCTGCTGACGAGACAGCAGAAGTGGCAGAAGTAGCAGAAGTGGCGCCCGGAAGACACGAAGCATCACCATCGCCGACGACCATCTTGATTCGACACAGAGAAAAAGCTTTAATAGAAAATTTCCCAAAAATTTCAACAGAAAAGAGCTCACGCTTCCGGACCACGCTTCCTCGTCATTGGCATCGAGGAGGGAAAACACAAGTGCTGTTCCGGACGGGAAGGTGACGTTCGGCCACGTCATGGAAACACCATCGTGCTCGCCCAGATCAAGGCTAATCAGAGAGGGAGAGGGAGAGAGGAGGACTTGAGTATTGCCATCACAAGGTATCACATATGCACTCGATAGCTCACAGGACAGGGCCACAGGTGTCGTTGGCCGCGACGACGGCCAAGTCGTAGGGCGCGATGGAAGCGTCCCATGTGACATGGGCAGGTGCGCACTATCGCCACGGGGACAAAATNAAAAAATCAGTGAGTTGCTCTTTTCTTTCCAACGGCCAGCATCGTTGTTGAACACGCATTCTCACCTGGGTAAGCGTGATGGTGTTGATATTGAACTCAGCGAGAGCGCCCTGCATGGAGAGGACAAAAACGAGTGTGGCAGAAAAGAGCGTAGCGAACATCTTGGGGATCTGCGAGAGGCGGAGGGGAGTGGAGGGAGCAGGAGAGCGATGTCGGTGGAGGGGAAAAAAAGAAAGATTAAAAGAGGGATGAGTTCACGCACAGCGCATTGCTGCAAGCGGCAAGTGCCGAGCGGCGACTATCACTTACTTACATAAACGTAGCTAAGTGTTTGCGGAGTTCTAAATAGACTCTTATTCCCGTACACGACACAGCGAAACGCCCGGACGATTATTATAACTATAATTTACTCTTCCCAATATAAGTCGCCAGCATCGTCCTCTTGCTCTGCCTACGGACGAGATAAGCCTAAGAGGGGCTCTGATGAGATGCACACACTCACCCAGTGTGTATAACAGGCGTCGGCGTGTTCTTAGGGTCTTCAACGGGCACTCGGTCTTCTATGGGAACGTAGTCCCGTCTACTTGGCCCGACGTACACCTGCATCAAACGGCCATAAACTGCGTCCCTTCATTAATGAGAAACAACCAACGCACCTGTCGGGGTCGCCAGATCTTCACACCACCAGCTTGAAGCATCATCTATATCACAAACGAACGTTCAGTAAAGACACATGAAAAAAAAAAATTGAAACGACTGAGAGCAAACCTGTCGCCAATGTGCCAACCAGCCTACAACCCGAGGAACTGCAAACAGGACCGGGAAGAAGTCCAGTGGGAATCCTGCAAAATCACCCAGTGTTATACGCATGATTGATTCTCTCTGGAAGTGAAGACTCACCCATAGCTCGGTAAATCAGACCGCTGGGAAATATCAATAAAGGTCTCCAGGTTCTGTTCATAGTTGCTTACCTCCTGTAAGTAGCGAATCATTTCAGACATAAAACAAATATACTTGTGAATTGTAGGTAACGTACCAAAAATCTACATTGGGTGCAAGCTTGCGCTTAATGAAGTACTCATCTTTCATTGCTACTTCGTGCAGGCGCATTGCAGTTTCCAACAGCTCATCCTTTCCTGTCCTAAGGAGATGCCGTAGAAGACGAAGATAGAANTTTTTTTTGTCAAAGATTTATACGGAGACTCGAAGATATCACTTACACCTTGAATACCTCATCCGCCGTCTTGCGCACGATAAATGAACGAGGATCGGACTAATAATTGTTTCAAGAATCTGAAGTCTGTAAGAAAGTGGATGAATATTTACGGTTTTGTATACACTTGTGATTATTCACGAGGTCAGCTCGAATGATGGTAACTACGCCTCATAGTGACTTACCGATGCCCAAATCCCGATAATACTTTTTCGCGTCTCTTGACTGCCTCTATGAAGGCGGGAACGTTCTCAGGAGAACCGATAGAAATCAACATGCGAATGACAGCTTCGTTTGCTCCACCTGCAAGGAATAATCATATTTGACTAAATTCGATTGACATAAAAAATGTATGGGAGAATACCATGGAGAGGCCCGCTGCATTATCCTCAGGTTCGTGAGAAGAACGCTTTTCAACAAAATAACCAACACGTACTAGAGTGACGCACAGCCAGCCCTATCCTTTCCACATTAGTATAAATTGTACGAACAGCGACGATTAACTTACGCCACAGCAGAATAAGGATCGACAAGCGAACTGGCTGTCTGAAGCACGGTTGTGCATGACGCGTTCAATTCGTGATCTGCGTGAAGCAGGAAGAGCACGTCTAACGCTTTTGCAAACACTGGGGACGGCATGTAGCCGTCCTCGCCAAGATGGTCCATTTGATACAGGAATCTAATTGACGGATATCAATCAAGTGTCGACATTGGCGAAAAGGACGCGGCTTACGAGCCAGTGTAACTCAATCCAGCAGGAGGAGTAACGAACTTTCGGCCTTGTCGCACTCGATATGCCATTCTTTTCGACAGCACTTGTGAGCAAAAGGTGGAAAGTTAAGCATGATACCACTTACGCTGCGAGCGTCGTTGCCTTCCCGATCAATCTGAAGATCTGTTTATCCATATTCGCCAAAGAAACTGCATCGCCCTTGGTGTAGAGCGTTTGCCCTTGAAGTGATGGGTTTGCCTGTAAAGAAAGCAACGGTACGACTGAATGTGTAAATTATACTAATAACAGAGAATAATTTACCTCGCTGTACATCGAACCTAAAGAAGCAATGGCGCTCGTCAAAATCGACATCGGATGCGCGTCGTAGCTAGATTATAATTGAGCAATCGTTGCTCTGAAAAGGTCAGCATCAAAGGCGTACCGGAAAGCACGGAAAAGACCCTCTGCGTCGGAATGTGCGATGCTGTGGTGCATGACCTCACCCTCAAATATATCATACATGGCCTTTGATGGTAATGAACCATATATGAGAAGGTATGCCGTCTCTAAAAATGATGAGTGAACCGCGAGTTGCTCTATAGGATATCCTCTAGATCACACGTGAATAATACTGCAAATTTAGTGCATCCAGTGAGATACCACAAGCACCTGTATCGTAGCACTGGGGTAACAATTACTCAAGCATACATTCCTTTTGAATTTTAAAGAAACCATACCTCCTGCCTCCCCATCAATATACGTGATCTCTGAAGTGATGACAGCCGTGTTCAGAAAGCCCTTGTCGGCAACACGTAGCCCCTTCTCTGTCTCGTTCTCCTCGCGTTCGTCCGGCTTGCGTGGTGCAGCGATCTGCTTGAAGGCTGTCGCAGGCACCGTATTATTCGAGATCCTAAAAAACAATTTTTGCTATAAGCACCCCGCACGCGAATCTGTTTTGCCAGCCCCATGAATTCAGACGTACGGAATGGTGTACAGTTTGCCCGTGCGGTTGTCGCACACCGTCAACGAGTCTGAAGTAGCATTGGAGTCTGAAGTAGGTCGTCCCATGTCGTCGCGCTGCAGCACGAATGAAAGATGAAAGATGACTGCAGAACGTGCTTTGACGCCGCGGGGGGGGGACGCGAAGGCTACCGGGTAGTGTCGGGGACACAAGTCCGAAGTCCGAAAGTGCGTGCGCTTGCCGGCCGGGCAGGACGGGAGTACTACTTAATTGATATTTAATATAATATTAATGTTTTTAGTACTGACTCGTCGGATCAGCAGTCTGATATGCTGACAAACATTTAGACAGCCGCGATTGCTAATAGCACGTGACTTCCCCTTTTTTAAATTTTAAATTACAACAATACGTCGCGCACAGGAATTGTTTTCAGCTCAAGCAAACAGATAATTTATGTCATTATTTCCTTTGGTGCACATGATTGTTAGCAACTCGATAACACTGCGACTGCAATCTAGAACGCTGAAAGAGGGCAATNAAAAAATATATCAATGAAAAAAAAAAAAAAAAGGCAACAGATATTGCAAGCATGCACAAACTCTCCTATCCGCAATTCCCAACCGTGTCGCACGCTACCGCTTGATCTCCACAACGACGTTGATGCTCATAATAATGATATACGAAGCGATCAGGAACACGCCCCAGCGGCGCGTCAGGTGGAAGCCGCCCAGCGGGACGCACACCAGCGTCGCCACCAGCAGCGCGAGAAGCCCGACCGTGCTCACCAGCAGCGTCGTGCTGAAGTCGAGCGCATACGGCTCCCCGCCTGCCGCGCGCACCACTGCTGTCCCGGATACGCCGACGCCGAGGAGGATGTTGAGCATCGGCCCGCCGAAGCACGCTGAGAAGCCCATCACGGGCGCGAATGCAGCCACGGACACGTTTGCGACAAAGTCGGCGAGCGAGTTGCCGACTGCGAAGACTGTGAGCCCGATGATAGCGTCGCTCAGTCCAAAGATGTATCCAAACGTCTGCAGATACGTAAGAAATAAAGATACGATATATATAAGAATTTGCAAACCTTGAGAACGTTGACAACCTCATCTGCGATGGCCATAATCCAGACAACAGCAACAAAAAAGCCCATAAAGCAGCGGGTCATTTGTGCAAAAGGATCGTTCCCTCGATTTGCTATCGCAAGCGTGATTATTGCCATCACCCCACCTGTAATCCCCGTCACAACAAATAGCCACGCCTCGTGGCGCGCACTCATACCTGCAAAGAGCACAGCGACGCAGAATAAAGGTCCAAGTATTACTTGTATCGCCATCAACCATTTGTTATACTTCAGCTCGTGCATTTCCTCGCGCACGTCCTCTTCCGCAGTCAACACCCGCTCGATGCCATCTTCCTCGAAGTCGACAAGGCGGCCCTCCGGAACACCGCCGGACCCACCAAACATTGAACCAGCGTCTACGCCGCCTTTTTCCTCTTCATTGGTTGGTCCGCGGGGCGTCACATAAACAGGCAGTGTTACCGTGAGTGCGAGCACTGCGGGCGCAGCGAGCATAGACGCAAGCATGCCCGACACGCTCTTCGACCAGAAGCCGTGCAATGTAGGGAAAAGCACGTGTAATGTATGTCTTAGCGCGTGTAGGATGCGCTGGCACCGCGTACGAGGATGTGCGTGCCCATGGGCATGGGCATGCGGGAGAGGGCCGGTAAAGCCGAGTAGACCGAGCCCATCTGCGTCGGTGGAGGTCTCGGAGCCCGGTGAGGCAGGTGTTGTCGCTATGAGTGGGATCTGTACATCTCGTCCAGGAGATGCACCGGGGTGTGGCGGGGTCCTCATACCTTGTGCATCGATGTCTTGGAGAGAGCCAGCTTGCAAGAGGGGCGAGCGAGAGTGTAGAGGCAGGGCAATATCCCATGACTCTTGACTAGCTACTGAATGTCCAGACTGCGACGATGGCTGACGCGAGAGTTGCGAACGTTGCGAGCGCGAACGAGACAAGGAGCCGTGATGCGAGTGGTAATGTCCACCGACGTACGGCGTGAGAGGGCTTTCGAAGGCGCTGAGTGTTGAGCTAGCGGACTGATTCTGCAGGGAGGCGACGACCTGGCGGAACTCCAATGCACCAACGAGAGAGAACGAGGGCATCTGCGTGAGATGTGCGGCTGGTGACGGAGAACGAGATCGCGAGACACGCGACTGGAGATGTGACGTATCAATACCGAGTGAGGGTGGTGCTACAGGGCTCGAGTGAGCTCGCATTCGCGGAGAGGGCAAGGGGATGGCGAGGTGTGCGGGTGTGGCTGCACANTTTTTTTGTTTCAGTCATACTCAAGCATGCAAAACGCAGGAAGACTCACGATCGTCTGTGTACGGCTCAGGTGGATCTTCGGCGTATTCGCCTCTTATGATGTCCTCAAGCTGTTTCCGTCGGAACTGGCGCCGCTCCCACCAACTGCCCACAATGACGACGACAACGTAAACTATGTAGAGACAGATAAGAGTTGCAGCCTCCCAAGCATGTATTAAACCATCCCAGAGGATGAAGAGCAGGAGTCCGACCGCAACAGTGAAGAAGCCGACGTCACGAAGGAAGGGGCGTGCATCAACGCTGAACGGTCGGATGATGCACATCGTGCCTGCTACGACAGACACAATAAAGCTCGCCGCTCCGAGCAGCTCTCCAACAGCGAGCGCACCTGCGCCCGCGCGCATTGCTGAGAACGTGCTGAAGACGTCTGGAGAGCCGTTCCCGAACGCGAGAAACGTGACACCTGCGACGTTCTCATCAAGCCCGAGGCGCTGTGCAATCGTCGCAAGGTTCGGGCAAAAGAAGTCGGATGCGCTGATTCCCAGCGTAGAGAAGAGAAAAGCGAGCCAGACGATGAGTCCGCCAAAGACGAATGGACGTGCGGACGGCGCAGAGCAATAGTAGTGCTGCAGATATGGTATCGAAAGGACCGTCTGCGACGTCGGACATGACCGTCTGACATGTGCGCATTGGTCTTCGATAGGCACAGAGAGGGGTGCGCACTCATCGTTGCCGACGGTGGGGCGCTTCAGGAGGGCAAGCAGACCGTCCGAGGCAGAGTTCTGTGAGACTGCATATCGGCTTTGGGTCCAGAGGACAGCTTGGATAACGATGAAGAAGACGAAGACGAGCTTCACCAAGCCAGAGCTGGGCGGCATGCGAGCGATGTCGACGATGTCGGAGGAGTTGGTGAGTTCATGCAAGTCGACGTCAGACCGTATGGTTCGTGGAGGCTGCAAGGGCACGACACACACGCTATAAACAGCACTCCCGGGCCACGCTCAACATTCAATAATTTAAATTTCCATAAATTCACAAATGACCACAGAAATATAGTAAAAACAAATATCCGCTGAGATAACTGTTCATCAAAATCAGAAACTAATCAAGGACACAATCAGCGCAGGAAGGGCAATCCCAAATCCAACGACAGCGTTCTTAGATGCGACCGAAGAAGAGCTAGAGGTGCTCGATGCAGATGAAGACGTGAGGGTCGCTGTAGGCGATGTCGGAGTTGGTGAAGACACTGAGATAGTGGGAGGAAGCAAGGAAGCCGTGTTGGCGGTGGACGAACCGCTCGAGCTGACCGACCCAGATGCAGTCGCAGAGCCAGTGACGATAGGGACCGCAACAAGGCTGGCAGGGCCAGTTTCAATGATTGTCGTTGCTGCTGAGCCCTCACTGACAACTTCGGTGCAGACAGCGGTGCCGCCGGATATGCCGCAACCCACATCGACAAAGAACGCGTCGCCTGCTGTCGATATGATCGCTTCCTCAGCGAGCTGCGACGCTCCCTCGACAAGGGTCACTGTAACACGAGTATCGTCTAGTACGATCTTTGAAGTCTTAAAGAGAAGTAACGCACTTGTGAAAGGGATATCGAGGCTGTTGAACGTCCCCGACAACACATAGGTCGTGCCGTCCGTGCCCGTGCCTACAGCTTCACCTTGCAGCCCATCCTCCTGGAAGCCGACAGGGAGCAAAGAAGCAGTCGCAGCTTGCGCGTGGGCAACTGTAGAACATCCGACTCGATGAGTTTTTTTTTTTTCAGCCCGACTTTTTCTTGTACCTGGACTCACCATGCGCGAAAGCAAGAGCGAGCAAAGCTGATGCGAACATGAGTTTCTTTCGTTAAGAAGGTCGTGAAGGACGAGTGGGGACTGTCGAGTACAAGCAGCTTTATACTAGGCCGGTCAAGGGACGGTCCCTCAGCGCTCGATCAGAGCCATAAGGTGGAACGTCACATTGCAACCTTATTTGAATATTTCCACCGTTATTTATTTATTTATTTATTTATTTAAATCTTGCATTCTTCCTCTACTTGTTTTCTACATGTTCTACATAAATGCATTCCAGGTACTGTAGGCTTATAGATGGACTGGGTCTGCTTCCGGTGAACGAAGACAGAAACAATGAAACAGGCGATTGCTATGTATGTACGGCTCCCCATCAGCATGCATGTGCATGCAGTCCAGGACTCCAGGCATCATTCGCCAAGCTATTAATGCGCCTCGGCTCTCAAGGCATGCATCAGGGCGCGAGCAGCTTGAGGCTGTCATCCAACGACACCAATGGTCGGTATCTCAGGCTGGGATGACTCCCCGTTCGACACTCAAACATCGTACTGGGACCGCGTCGCAGCAAAAAGATAGGCATTGCGATTGGATCAGTACGCTGCGGAGCCGGGCGTCAACAGCTCTAATTGACTGCGCGATGTTATTCAAGCTACCATCGACTAGCAGGAGTGTAAACTCTTGCGTACTGGCCACAAGGATAATCGTTCCCGAGTGTCGTTCGCCTACACTTACTGTCCTAACGAGAAACCGCGAGCCTAACTGAGGTCCTGGAAATTAAACGAGGCTTTACTTTAGTCTATATACCTGATAGCTTCGTCTTGTCAAAATCGATCTATAATGTCATTGATACCACCGAATCCCAGGACTTAAAGTACGTGTATGCTTTTGCTGGTCTTCAGTGTTAACATCGCGACAGAAGAAGTAGACATATTTGCAATTCTTCGAAAATAGTAGCACTTAGCTAGAGTCGCGCAAGGTCTACCAGAAAGGAGTAGCTATTATAATGCACCAAGTAGAGGTTAAAATTTATGTGCAACAGTCGTGATCCTCTCTTTCGATGTTCGGTCGTCGAGGCCAGGGCTAGTAGTACTCAAGTCGTTCTTCAAGTTGCCGCGCACAGGATGCTTTGTGCCATTTCTCTTCGTCAGATTATCATACGCTGACAAGGACTGCGAGTTGCGAGTTGCAAAGAGCCAAGAAAGATCGCGAAATCAGTTTATTTGTTGTGCATTGAAAAAAAAAAACAGCTTTGCTCCATCTTATAACATGCAGATATCGTCCGTTCATTCCGCATTCCTCACCCCTATAATACATTTTCGAACGAGCCAGCGAATGAGGATTTACAAATAACATGTACGAACATGTACGAACGTGAACGTCCATTCCATTTATACGGATTCGACTTTGCCGACTCGGGCACCCGAGTTGTAATTCTCGATGAACCAGTCAACGCTTTCCTGCAGCGCTATGTAGTGAACACAAGCAGATACGTATATCGCCNTTTTTTTCAGAAGCGAGCAATTGATAGGCTAGCAAATTGGTACAGACCTTGATTGAAGGGCGTAAAGACGAATTGCATGCCAGATTTTTCAAGCAAAGCGGTGAGCTTCGCGTTAGACGCAGGTTTACGGAACTGGCCGTCAGATGCTTCACGGTTCCACTATCGCCAACAAAGTATGTGAGACACTGAGAGNAAAAAAACTGAAACTCAAGAAACCGCGCTCACCTCCATCTTTATCTTAAATGGCCGGATCGAAGGATCGCGAGCGCGGAGCAACTCCCGATTCCGTTCTAAAGCACGGACTACGGAGTCCACTACAAACTCGACACTAACTTCTTGTTCTTCAGGGACTAAAAATGGAGTTATCAGTAAAAGTGATGAAATCGTGATTATATATGGCGTACCAGACAAAATAAGTGGCTCTACGTCATCATAGTTTCTCAACATCCATATGAACAATTTAGCAAGGTCACGGGAGTAGATGAACTGGCGCAAGGGTTTTCCGCTTCCAGACGGACGGAAAACAGTGCCATTTTCTAAGTTTGTAAGTAGAGACGGTTAGCGAACAGGCGAGGTNAAAAAATGTATATGAACAGAACACACTTTCAGCGAGGTAGCATTTATGAATCAGACCCGGTATGACGTGTGAATCTTTGAGATCACTGAGCCACTATACTTAGCGTAAGTACAATGAAGAAAATAGCGACGTACAAGTTATCAAACGGACCGAAGACATTCGTCGGGATGGCGGAAGTGAAGTTGCAGCCGAATTCTTCCTTGTACGCACTAGACGCAGCGTGACACGGGATGAGCAACGAGCAACGACAGTACGATGTAAAATGAAGAATGGTACCGATTTTGAATATCAACGAGTCGCTTAGCGTGCGCATACCCGAAGTTACTATGGTGTGGGGGCCCGAGGTGCACTTTCGTCTCCGTGAGTGGGTAGATGCCCTCCACATCCTTTTCATCTGCATACACGCATGTCGAGAGACACGATACAACTCTTTTGACATGGTTTATATGCGAGCAGTGCAGGACGTTGTCGTTTATCAACACGTTTTCGCGGAGGATTGTCAGCTAAGATCGTTAGACGCATCAGACAGACAGGATAACGGGGGAAGTTAAAGCGTCACGCACGTTATGATTCATGTTCTTGAATAAACCCCCAACTGTCAGATAGAGATTAACATGAGATCCGAGGTTGTCGTTAACACGAACACCAACCTACAGCAGCAAGGTGAATGACATGAGTCGGCTTGTACTTCACGAAAAGCCTTTTGGTTTCATTCAGATCTCTATGCGCATATTAGCATCCTTAATATGTCTTACAAATTGAACGATAGCAAGCCTTACCTCAGATCGGCATCCTTGCTGTCGATAAAGTGCCAGGTCTCGTCTGGTGCAGCGCGAAGCCTCGGGTCGTTGTTAGGGTCGTTAATGACATGCCTTATTGCTTGTCCAACAAGGCCGCTGCCGCCAGTTACTAGAATGATCTTTGACATTGTCTGTACCTAAAATGATACAGGCAAAAGAATAGGCAACCTAGACACAGATACTACGTGTCAGTTCGACGATGGAGATCCCTATTCGCCAACCTGTTACGCAGATCATGCGTCGATCACTCATGCACGTCCATTTAGGCAATTTATGAGGAAATAACGCACTTGAAGATATATTTATTTTCTCTCCGATGCACACTATAGCGAAAGGTAGCAAAAGTATTCGCTTCATGGGTATGACTATGTACAACAGCAGTACTAGAACAAGATATGTGACATCTTGGGGGGGAGGGGGTCACAATTTAACTACTAAAGAGCAAAATGTCAGCCACGAGTGGTACAGCCGAAAACCCATAATGGATCACTCTCGTAATGGGCGTAATGGATAGATTTGGGCTTCCACCGAGTCGGTGGTTAGAAAATCCCTATGAGATAATGGATATACTTTATTACGGATTATTAAATATATACCAAATTGAGAAATTTTAATAGGCATATCCAATACTACATTTTGGCTAGCCATGGCCAATATTAATGGATAACTCATGTTGCATTTTTTTTTTTCACTTCAGCTGAACTCAATATTGAGGTTCTCATAGCCTCAAAATACCAGCCATCTTATTTCAGGTTGTAATGCACTCNTTTTTTTTCACAAATTTCCACCCAGAATAATAACCTTCCACCGACGACCTTCCGTTATGAGAGGTTTGACTGAATATGATGAAGCATCGTTGTTGGTGATGAGCATGAAATACATATGAGGGAGTGTTGTTCGTTACAATAATTCATGAATTTGTATGCAATAGTCTTGAGTACGTTGGGAAAATAAACAATCCGGAAAATGATGTGAGCGATGAAACATAAATAAAATGAAAGCGGAAGGAGGCTGAATTGCTACGGTTCTCTGTATTCAAGCGTATCACCCTCAATGTTGACAGATGAAGATTCTTCCCTCATAGAGATAGCGGACAAGTGTGATGTATCTCGGGTCCGTGCCTAAAGTATGATTGGCAAATGGAGTTTATACCCGACACCAGATAAATCGTACCTTCACGTCTTTCAACTCCACTAAACCTACATCGGTCCTACTTCTTGACGCTTCGGAGTTCAGGGAAACCCGCTCGTTCTTGCGGGTTCATATCAGCCACGCCATAGATCGCAACAAAGGTTGTATGAGCCTCACTTGTGTCACTGCCCTACTGTGCGGGAGCATCGATGGCGTAACGCCTGCAATCTCGATGCTCGTAAACCTAACCCCATCACTGCTTGACTCGTCTGGGTTTCTTTCATTGTCAAAGCCTTTTCCACGCAGCGCAGAGCGCGAGTTAAGCGTCGCAAGCAGCGAATTTGCGTAGCCTGTCGATAGTATATTAGATATGTCTCGTAGTCTTTATATTACGATCTCACATTTCCCGACGACCTGATGCAACAAAATAGAAAGGAATGTGTAACCAATGACGAAAATTAAATAACGGACGCACGAAATCGATAGCAAGGTACCAGAACGAGTTGGGAATTGTTGCAAACTATAGCATGCTGTTTAGAGAACCCTGCACGGGTTGCTTGCACATAAACTCACAACAACAACCTCCGAAATCGCGACGATACTACGCCTCAAGTGAGTGATTAATACTGGCTGTCAGAGGTGGAGACTTACGATGTCAACAGACAGCGATTGATTGCATACACAATAAGATAATTGAGAAGCACATTCGTTCTGTCAAGGTCATAAAATTTGCCTCAGCTGCTTGAATTATTGAGTATGAGACGTACGATCTGAATGATGTTTTATTATGTTGCAGCAATAAACATAGCGCGACTACTATGGCGATGTCAGATAGAACGGCTGCGACTGCGAAAGGGAGAGCGGCGATGTACTAGAAATAAAAACGGTGAGATGACATTAAGGAGAGAAGAATAACAATAGCCGTGGATTCAGTACACACGGTTAATTGCGCTAATGAATTTAATCTCTTCTTGATGAAGCTGGAAGAAACACGAAATTAGAGCTCTTTGTCAACAGACCGGGATAATAAAGAGCTTACAACTCTGCCATTGTTTCTGGGGAATAATCAAAGTTTAGCACTGTATTTTAAATGCTTATACAACTAACAACGCACCAAATCCAAATGCTTAATAAATTTCGCAGAAATGTTTAGTATCCATGTCATTTCACTACAATCTAGCCTACCCAAATGTAACAGCACAACAATTGACTGTGTAATACGGCGATGTTCAGAGTGGTATGATACTAACTGAACAACGATTGCATAGACTTACAAGAGGGCCCGTAAGATACCAGTTTCGACCGCTCACTGTTGTGACGTCGGAGTTCATTAGTAGGAAATTAGGAAATTCGATTACAAGTGTATTCAACATACGCCCGTGGATTTTGTGTATGAAGAAACTGAAATAAAAGTTGGCCATTTAGGAAGCGCGTATTTCAAAAATGAAAACGAACCATTGCACCACAAATGCTATTGAGACATTCACTCCTATTGACAACTGCAGAGTCGATCAATCAATCCGGCAGTTTCAATATCACAAAACGGGAGGAGACGAACGTATAGGGACCTGGAGAGATCAGATTTAGGAGCGACTCCGATCCCGGTGAATCAAGTATACGCACCAGATGCCGTATTCCAGAGCAGCCGGATTTGCAAAGCTTGATATCTATGCAACCAGGTGAGAAGTGAATGAAAGCAGAGAGAAGGCAACAACAGCGCACCAAATAATGATACATAGCATGCGAGACTTTGAAATGCTGTGAATCTCATTTTGAGGCTGCCAGGCGCGGGAACGCTCACCAAGTGCAACATGTAATGATTCCATGACCCTTCTCGAGTGTCGGCTGAGAAATTGTTGATAGAAGTAGATGGACTCACCACAATATTATCACCTGCACATCGAAAAGAGGCCCAGGGAGAACTATTAATAACATGGTATCGTCAGGAAGACAAGTACGCACGAGCCACTTCGTAGTCAAAGAATCCCTCGGATATCGAATAAAGACCATAAAAGTCTGTGGGGCTTCAGCAGGCAGCAAATGGTGTCGGTGTGATGGCTTACCTGGAGACATGTTATACCATACAGACTGCAGACTGCCTATCAGCCACTTCAAACAGATACAACGGTGAAGTCTCGCACATCATCATGATCATGGCTCCTATATATGCTGATCCTGTTCACAGCCATTGGCGTATATTTAGCAAGGAGAGATGTGAGAACGCCTTGGAGAAGACCGCACCAAGAGTGTTTGTGAGGTTGCTCGCTGCGCCATCTGCCATCGTGATCAACCACAGGTTCAGCGTTGGATAAGAAGCAGGTTGGTGGGCGTGCAATGGAGCTTAAAAGAGGGCGATCCCTGTCAAGAAAATCACTAATCACTAATCACTAATCTCGGGTTCTCAATCCCTGAACGACTCGCGGTACAGACTTTCTTTAAAATCAAAAACGTTATTAGACAGACAATTCATCGAAGAGGGTACACAAGCCTGTACGATACACAAAATTGTAGGATGCCAGCATTTAGATAGATACCAAATCTCTTGTGCCAGTTTCTAATACCATTCAAGGAGAAATGGAGTCCGTTCATCCAAATGCCAACAAGCATCGGCGTATGAGATTCACAACAACGACGGATGCGAAGGCCTTCAAATAGCTGTGAGCCGTGACCAGCTTGATCTGATCAACCGATCCTTTGATGCTAGATTGATTAATGAACTCAAGCTACATATGTGATATGGGTCCTCGATGTTCTGCCGCACATATGTTTGCTAATGCTAATGGTCGTGTCTAATAAAAATGTCGGCCATTTGAAGCTGTAAGCGACGCGTATCAAATATAATAATAATTCTATTATGTCTTTGTCTAACAGAATTCCGGCGTCGCGTGACGATGTATGTATCGAAATCGGAATGTAAAACGGTGATCGCTTGCAGCTTGAACCTCACCAGCAGCATATTGATATTGATATATTGTGTCTATGTCTGTGGGTGCCTTTGGTGACACGATTAGCACTTCAGAAAATGTGAAAATGGTAACGTACGTATATATGCATGCTCGAATGATTTTCCTAAAGGCGCCCCTAAGTGCCATGCGAAAGAAGGAAAAACTTCGTGATCTGAACCTATACAGTTCAGCGCAAACTTCAATTGTCATTGCGGTAAAGACGCGAGGTTCTTGTGAGTAACCACTGCATACAAGAGTTAGCCCACTCCGAAGGAAGGGAGGTTGTCGCGCGTTCTGTTGACAACTCTGGCTCTGGCGAGTCGACATTGGTCTTATAATCTTTGTGCGACTTGAGCAAAGGACTACTGAACTCGTCTACACTTACTCTATATTCGTTTCCTTCGGGTTGAATCTAATTTGCATAGAATCCGAGTCAGTATATAGCTGATGATTGCAGACAAACAAACAAACAATTCCGAGTTGTGTGACACCTGTAGCGTTGAAACTCGCGGTGTCACATCTGTAACGGAGTCCTCTTCACGCTCATGTCGCAGCCAGAAGAAAGGAACGAGGACCTCTTGCAGGTAATGTCCATAATCAAAATAATAGGTTGTTTAAAATCATAATCAATTTGCTTTAGTCCGCACTGTCTAGTGCATTTACTCCTATCTCTATCACGCCGACGGCCTCTATTTCACAAGCTGAAGCTGCGTCAACGTCCTCTCCTCAGGCCTCTCTGACTGTCGTTCAACCGTCAGCACCTCTGGTTAGTCAGGAAGAAAGGCAAAAATGGGAAGAGGAAAATGCTGCGATTGAGCGAAGTTGGAAAGAGCAATCGGCGATCGACCGCAAGGAGGCTGAGGAAAGGCGGGCGCGTATAGCTGTTGAACGCGCTGCGTCAGGGGAAACGTGGGAGAAACTTGATCAGGAGAAACCTCCTCGCGGCCCTCCTAATTTGTTGCCTGCTCAGCCAGGATATCCAGGCTCCCCGAGTCCGGTGGACGTCAGAGATAGGGTTTCTGGTGAACCATCTGGATCGAGAACGCACGCGCTGGAGGCTTCCCAGGTGCGTCTCACGATAACATTAGTATCCACTGGGCTCATCGCTCTATAGGCATCAAGTCATACGTTTTCACACTCGACGACCCCCGAGCAAAGCCAACCTTGGGAAGAGATTGACAATGTACCCTCGATGGAATCTTCTTACCCATCTCTTTCGTTCCCCGAGCAGTCCGATAGCACATCCCCGGAGCTTCCTGCTTCGTATGATGCGAAGTCGAGAGCGCAAAGAGGTGGTAAGCAGGGCTCAACTGCAGAAAAATCATCTGCAGCTGCGGGCGTAGTCGCGCCTCCCTCAGCAACGTTTTCTGTATTTGACAGTCGCCTTTCGACACGCTCCCGCGCAATAGCCCTCATTTCCTCGCTCTCAATCAATTTTCTCCTTCCATTCGTTAACGGTGTAATGCTTGGATTCGGCGAGATCTTCGCGAAATCGCTAGCGGCTCGGCTAGGGTGGAAGATCCCTGGCGGGGCGGCGACGGCAGTTGGTATTGGTGCTTCAAAGCCTTCAAAACGGCGCTGATCTTGTTAGAGTTTAGGTGAGTTGACTTTATTTTATCATAATGTAAACATATCTTAACTTTTTCTTTGAACGATCCAATTTCAGAATTCTTGTTAGATTGACTACTTTTCAATTTAATATCTTATTGTCGGGAACAACATCTATCTGCTCGTTTCAATATTTAGATTAGATAAGCATCAACATTATCACATTTCAATTACAGCAAACAAACATCGTATACATGAGGAACTTATCGATCCTATATTGAAAGCCACCTACTTCATCGTCAGCTCTAAGCAGAAGTCTGCGAGACATAGTGCTTACAGAAATAAATGAATTTTTTCCCCTTTCATCAGTCCTTCCTCATAACATTCGTCCAGGCCTCGCCATGACAGAACTTTGTACAGTCAAGCCGCATAGAATGATTGAAGGCATTCGTCGGAATGGTCATCATTGACTTATCGTAAACCCCGTGTCTATGTTCCGCAGGCACCCAGAGCAATAGTCCGCCGTCTAGCGTGCGTACCCAGCCGTCGTCAGGAACGAAATTCTGCAGCTTCTGCGCTTCCGCGACCAACTCCTGTGCGTCCACCTGCTTCTTAAGTGTCCCAGTGTCCCAAACTCTGATAGTTCCATCGCATGAACCAGTTACCAACTGTGATCCATCCTTTGAATACACCATCGACCTGATGAGGCCCTCATGTCCAGAGAAACGTTCTAAGCGTCCGGTTGCGATATCCCATGTATATAAGGGATAGTCTACGCCTCGGAAAGACGGATTTGAAACTACGGTTTTGCCATCAGGTGAGATATTGCATAACGACATATTAATGGCGTCGTATGGACGTTGCATCTCGTGTAAAAGAGCACCGGTCACTGAATCCCAAACGCAGATTTGATTACCGTTGCTCGATGCGATATACTTCCCAAAGTCATCCGTTGAGAATGAGATGACGTTGATGTTGCTTTGATACTCTGTCATTTCGAGGATCGCTTCACCCTGATCTACGTTCCAGATGATGATTTTATAGTCATTGGATCCAGAGGCAAGTCGCTTTCCATCTCGTGAGTATACTAAGGAATTTACTGTGCCTTCATGACCGCGTAGAGGTTCACGCGCACGTAACCCAGTAGCTGCTTCCCATATGTGAATGGCACAATCATTCATAGCTGTACTAGCTGCTAGATGCGCTCCAGTCGGGGAGTATGCAACAGACAGGACGTACTCGTCATGAAGAAGAGCCGGGTAAGCGAGCATGCCGGTTTTGAGATCCCAGACCATGACAGTTTTATCATAAGACCCGGAAGCAACAAAAGGGCCCGCAGGGGAAAAGGCCACAGACGTGACAATGCCCTCATGGCCAATCAAAGCCTGCCGTTCTGCAAGGCCAGTCTCCGCGCTCCAAATGCGCACGGACATGTCATCCGATCCAGAAGCAATAAGTTTTCCGTCATCGGAGAGTGCGACAGTATAGACCTCGCCTGAATGCTTTACATGGAACAGTGGGTCATTCGTAGCTAACTTCGCACTTCCCTCTACGTCCCAAATCCTTATAAATTTGTCGAGAGAAGCAGATGCGATCTGGGGCCCAATAGGAGCGTACGCGATGGACGTGATAGAAGAGGTATGTCCGGTCAATGGCTCGCAAACAGATGCACCTGTCTCAGCATCCCACACTTGGACAGACTTGTCAGAGGATCCGGATGCGATGTAATCACCATCCGGAGAAAATGCCACAGAATTAACCCAGCCAGTATGACCAGTAATAGGTCCAAATTTCATTTTTCCTGTTTCTGCGTCCCAGATAATAATGGTCTTGTCTTCGGAGCCGGATGCCAATAGCTTCCCATCAGGCGAATACGCTACAGAAGTGATTGTATCACTGTGTCCCTTCAATGGCTCGTCGAAAGCTGGTCTGCCTTTCTTCGAATTCCATATGATGATACTTTCATCCGAAGATCCTGACGCAATATGTAGCTTATCTGGAGAAAATGCTACCGATCTTACCATCCCTTCATGTGCAGATAGTGGCTTAAGTAGCAACTGCCCATTCCAAGCATCCCAGATACGCAACGTTCCGTCTTTTGACGCAGAAACAAGGAGGTTTCCATCTGGGGAGTATGCTAGGGAAGAAATGCCTTGTCGATGTCCCAATAGTGGTTCAAGAATGGACCCTCCTGATTTTGAATCCCAGATGCAGATGCTTTTGTCCATAGAGCCTGAAGCAATCACCTGTCCATCAGGAGAGTATGCAAGGCAAGTGACCTGCTTTTCATGCTTTGCTAATGGCTGGAATACAGCTGCCCCCGTGCGAGTGTCCCATGTACAGATGGCTCCCTCCCGCATTCCAGATGCAATCTGCTCACCATTCTGAGAGAAGGTAATGCAGTCAATCATGGATTCTGTCTTTGTAGAGAGTAAAGATGATGGCCAATTGTTACTTTGACCATAGCTAACAGAGACTGTGTTTGGAAATATGTCTTGGATTTTTCCAGCCAGAAAGAAATTCTTAGGAAGCCAAACAAGTGCTGAAATGTATATATGGGCAGTACTTTCTGAAATAGGCTTTGCAAATGCATGGACAAATCTGTAAATATCCCTGACAATGATAGATAAATTTTCAAGTTTAAGCTTCTAATGTCCATTTAGCTTAAATTGCCCATCATAAAGGGTAAGCAGCACAACATACCTTCAAACATATGACTACAAGGGGTAGAGCAGAAATGAGACTGGGAATCTCTTTTATCAAGCTGATAATTTCCAACCAGTAAAGTATATTTATATCTGGCAGAAATGACTCTAAACTCAATTGAACAGTTTTTGTTTGCTCTGCACTGAAAGATGCACTGCATAGATGAGAGGCCCAATAAAGGCTGCTGTACTGAAGAGTGAGGGAGATCCTCTGTTTAATTCTAAGATCGAGGCCAGGAACTTCATGGTTCAAGCTATGAGATGAACTGATGCCACATATATTGAACTGAGTAGCACCATTCTGTACTATTTCAAGACATCTAAGAGCCCTGGAAGCATCTTCTTCTTGAAGATCAACCCAAAATCCAAGGGCTGTGCACCTTTCTTTTGTAGTCAGAAAATCCATGAAAGAGGGATGGGAAACTCGAATTGAATCTTGGTTCCTTTTGTCCTGATAAAGGACAGACTGCAGACGTATAAAGACCTGTTTAACTGCAGGCTGAGGGCAATCAAGGGGCAATAGTTGTGAAAGAGCCATATCTGGAAGGGGTCTGCAGAGAGCAACGGAAATAATAGTTCCTAAAACTGAATGGAAATAATGCTTGTTATCGTCTCCTGTACCCATGCCGTCAGAAACAATGAGAGTGTAAAGTCTGTCCAATTCTGCTGTCTGCCCAACATGATCTGAACTAGAAATCAATTTCTTCAGTCGCTCTTCAGGGACGACTGCTTCTTCGACATAAGAGACAGCTGTAGCAATCCAAATGAAAAGTCCCGTCGCTTTAGAGGAGAGCTGACGTATACGATCATCATTTCTCCAAACTTCAGACAATCTTTCTTCGAAGGTCATCTTCTCCACCCATTTCCTAGAATAAAGAAAAATATCTTCCTGCGCATCATCTTCATGAAGTGGAAACTGGAAAACAGATGATAGATTGACTGCCTGCAAGAAAATCCTAGAAATGTCCTCTGTAGGCCTGCTGGTAATAAATACCTTTATGCAAGGGACTAGCCGTTGCAATTGAAGCAAGCATGTAAGAATCTGTCTTCTTGAGGCGAATTCTCCACACTCATCCAAAGCATCGACGACAAAAACGATAGGATCATGCCGAGCAAAAGATCCAGAGCTTTGTAGTTGCTCCAATGGGTATCTGAATAAACCATCGAACTGTAACTGGATAGCTTGTTGGCCTAGTCCAGCATCTCGTTTCAAAGCCTCAACAAGAAGTTTAGCATAAGGCCCGAATATCTGCGCAAGTCTGGATGCAAAAGTAGGCAGGATACGACTGGCGTCTCGGAGGACGGGATCATCTCTCTTGCAAAAGAAGCAGCCTCCGAGGAGCTTATCCTGATACAGATTTTGCGCCACCGTAGTAGCTATAGAGCTTTTACCGGCACCTGCAAGTCCTGAAAGCCAAAATAGTTTCTTCGAAAGAGTGTCTGACTTCGTCCATTCAAAGATCTGTGAAAGAATTTTCTTCCGGGTGCCCTCCATGCACACCTTTACAGGGTCGAAGTTCGCACTCGGAGCCTGAGGTAATTTCTGAAGCCAAGCTTGTTCCTCTATGAATATATGATTTGATCATTAGCAACAACGGCACCAAAATACTTCATTTTGAATGTACGAAATTTACCAGAGCTAAGGACGGACTGTAAAATCTCAACAGTCGTGCTCCTATCGTAATCTTCTTTGAGCTGCTTGAAATGAGCGACAAAACCATCTACATCCTGCCTTGCTTTCGGAACTAGAAGTTTCACTGCGTGAAGTTAGTAAGCTATAATAGTCCGGAAAGAGTACATACTATATACTGCTTTACGCACTGATGTAGTGTTCAGACATGTATTTCGAGACGAAATTGGAAGCCTGTTCGATAGATTTTAGCATTTTCTTTATGATGTCCTTGGTCTGCTCTAGTTTCGCCACGTCCTGGACGGCTGTGACGAATGGAAGCATATGTGTCATTCCATCCAGAAGATCAAAAAGCACATCATCGCATTGTTGCTGATCAAGGACTTTCTGCTCATTGATTTCATCAATAAACATTAGATCTGAATCAAAGAGGAGGAATGTAGCACCTGATAGGCCGCACCGACCGTAGAGAGTACGGCCTTCGCAATAGGGAAACTCTAATCGGAAGGGGTTCTCATAACCAAAATGGATATGTCAACACGAGTTAACGTTTACTCGCCTCGGCCAAAGGATCAGTGAACGCTAATACGGTCTCGATGAAGGTTTGGACGTTGGAAAACTTCTCCAAAACCTCTTTGTGCTTCTGGAGTGACTCCATCGCGTGCGCCGCCGAGCCTCCCACAGATTTCCTATACTAAAAGAGCCAGTAAGCCAGGAGCCTAACACGGACCTCAATAATCAGCTCACCGATTCCTCGACATGGAACTCAAGCTTCAGCTTTGCTTTGGTAGAGTTTACGATGAGCTCTGCGGACCGGGCGCGTCAGAAGACTCGAAGAGCAGATCAATAAATGAAGATATCACAAACCTCCGATCTGATCTTCTCCGTCGATAATACACTTCAGAGCAGCATTCCCGTCGGCCTTAAATCTGCACATCTCTGTCTTGAACTTTAGACTATGTTTCTCGCGCAGGATAAAGAGCATAAGTGATTCAGGACGGATATATCTGCAATGCCCTCGTCCGTAAGCTTAGATGTCCGAATAAATAAGGACTATATCGGCGAGGTCACTCACAAGTCCTTAGATTCCCAAAGGGCGCGCTTATCCTTACCAACGTCGACTGACGAGAACCTGTGAACTGGTACGCCGTCAACCAGAAGCTCCAGCGATACAGGTCTTTTTGCGAGGCCATTTATGTACACTTCCACGGCTGCAAAAAAAAATTGCGTTCGTGTTCAAGGCTTATCGCAAATAATCATAGAGAACCAACATCGAAGACGTAGATGCCTGGAGAAAGGTCAACGAACAGGACTCATCAAATGCAAATAACATCGACTCGGAATCAGTAGACATACCGTCCATCTTCTAGCCTAGCTCTGGATTGCAAGTTGTCAAACGAACTCATGTCTGAAGAGAATGAAAGTGTCTTGCGTAGCGATGGCGGGCGCGACGCACGCATGTTGGAAACGGAATCAATATCAATGATTACGTCAATCATGAACGGTAGTAATTCAATAAATGAACAACAGTATAGTAAGGCTATACAGTTCACAGCGATATACACAGGAAGACCCACAACAGTGAGTAAGTGATATCTGGTTTTTAGATTCATCCGATGCTCATATCATCCTTGGACCCATCGAGCTCTCTCCATGATGGAGTTGGCACGTTCACCTTCGCATTTTTGATCGCCATTATCATAGAAGCCGACTTTGCCAGCTCCATCTCGGTTGTTGTACCCTGCACCGAGGGCGCAGGCAGCGTCGCATCTACGCCCATATCTAGGCTAGCATCCAGCGCGAGGTTGAGCAGTTCGACAACGTGTCCATTAATCGGGTCCACACTCAGAGACTTGAAATTTATTTCGTTTATGAGTCACCAAAGAATGAAAAGAAATATGGCGCTTACCTCATGGAACTTTTGTATCGCAGCCTCAACGTTACCCATCAGCATCAGCATCTTGCCAGTTAGTGCGAGCGCAATTGCATGCCGCGGGTCCATCTCGAGCACCTTCCGGTACGCGCTGTATGCTTCCTGGAAGCGGGAGAGCTTCCCGAATGCGGAGCCGAGATTCACATACGTGGTCGCCCACGTACTGTGTGACCCTTGAGTTACTTCAGCGAGCCCGAGCGCTCGTTGGAAAAGCGACACAGCGTTCTCGTATCTGCACTGGAATAAGGAATAGGTCTGATAGGAAAGAGAAATTTGACATACTGTCCACGGTTAAAAGCCATCACACCGCGTTCATTGAGCAGTAATGGATCACCATTACACATTTTATCTGCGGCATCGAGGGCTTCGTCCGCCATATCGTAATTAGAGAGCATGATATGTTCCATCCCGACAAACATCAGCGGAAGGTGAGAGCTGTACACGAACATCAACTAACTTCGCCTTTGCGGAGAAAGTCCACATACCCTGTGAACAGACGCGCGCATGTTGAGTACGCAGTCACGGCATGATCATGCTCGCCCTCAAGTGCAAACGTGTGTGCAAAGGCAATCCAGGCGGGCGCGAACCGGGGATCCATGAGTGACGTTTTACTAAAATATGTTCGTGCCTCTCCCCATTTTTTTGATGTGAGATACCACGCGCCGACGGCGTACCAGCTTATAGCTGCCTCAGGCTCCTTTTCAACCATCTCATGTGCAAGAATAAAGAGTTTGGCGTGGAGGTGCGGGAGATGGTGCATGCATGCGATGTGAAGTGGCATCGTGTGCTCGTGTACGTTCACTAACGTGAGTATGCGTTGCGTGATAGTGAAGCAGTCCGACCATTTGAATTGCGCATAGGCCGCATCGGCAAAGCTGAAAAGGACATCCACATTATCCTTCAGCCCGAACTCTTCGACAAGCCGTTGACGCGTCAGTGCGTGCTCATCTGCGTGTTTGTACTTGCGCAAACGCGACGTATAGATAAGTCGCACGAATTCGGAATCCTCGGGTAGTTGTTGTTTGTAGGCAAGACCTTGGACAAACTCCCATTCTAGCCACATATATGAGCATTTAGACTGTGTATGATAGCTACGAAGATATTACCTTCATCCGCAGTCATCATCTCCCCGCTGATGAGCTGGTCAAATGCCTCGTAGCACTTGACATCGAGTGCCAACGCTTCCATGAAGCAATCTTTCGCAGATTCGCCACGGTTGAGTTTAAGTTTGAGCATGCCTCGTAGACAACACATGGATGCTTCAATCTATCGTAGGTGAGAGGCATGCATACAAGAATCTCAGCACACTCACTTTAATACCGCCATCAGTGTTGGCTACCCGAGGTCCTACTCCATTTGTGCCGCGGAATGGATTCGCTTCTCCAAGCATTTCAGACGCCTCGGCCCATTTCCCTTGGCGAATTTGGCACTGCGCAGCGAGATAGCGGCAAGCGACGCTCATGTCCACAAGCGTGAATCCTCCTTCACTTTGGTCCGTGAGTAGATTTTGTACACCGACGCCTGTTTGGAGACGGAATTGCGGGACCGTATCTAGACCCGGAACGACGAGATCTGGCATTTGTGGTCTGCGACGAGGCGGAGGGACGCCGGTATCTTTTGCCTTGCCCTTGTCACGGTCTACCTCCCGACCGATAATATTTGTAGGATCAAGAATATCAGGTTGGGCATGACCATTTGCAAATAGTAAGTCATCCTCATTCTCGGGGAACGGACGTGTAAGGAGACGCTCGGCTCGGGAGTAGTGATGCATCGAAAAATAAATCTGAGCGAGCCAGAACGCATCGTTCTTGTCATCTGTATGGGTATAGTGTCAGTCAAAGTAGATGAAACAAAAACGACAGACGAGCATACTTGTCCAACTAAGCACCTTGTCTCCCCAGAAAGCGGCTGTTTCATACAAATGCTGCCATATCGCGTCGTGCCTCCAAAGCCGCATACGTTCTACCATGCTCCAGTTCGCGCGGTTTCCGCGACCATCGTCTTCCACATCCGTCTCCAGAAATACATCTGCAGTGTTGTCTTGCGCTAACGGATGCGCGTCACCAGTCGCGTCTTTGCCCACGCGCGTCCGCCGCGGGGACGATCGCAGAGGCGAGGCAGTGAGGATGGAACGGTTTGGATCGAGTGCGAGAGAGTTCCTCTGCGAGAATCTCCCATTGTTGGCGTTTGCGTCGAGGTATGAATGCACGAGATGTGAGGGGTCGAACGAGAATGAGGAGCTGAACGAGCCTCGTATCCGCGACCCAGACGGCGAAGGGAGGTTAGGAATGGGAGGTATATAATACGAAGGATTCGGCGGCGTCGCCATAATATTAATATTTCTAGGTTAACAGAGGTCCGAACGACGACGACAGCGTGTAAGTCAGAAATCGAGCATGTAAAGTGGCTCTCGCGACGCGTCTGACAGTGTTCACACGGACACGATCCAATACTTGATCATTGCTTCCGTTCGTCTCAAGACAAACACGATGAAGGGCTATTTATTCCTAGCATCTTTCCTCGTGAGCTCTTAGTATTCGACGGCAAGGAGGCTCTATTGACATCAACGATAGGTTTACGCTGCTTGGCGCACTACGCATGTCATCAACGCGCTCACGCGTCCAGATCTGCCTCATGAGTACTTCGGGACTGCGAGTGGGCCCAAAGACGCGTCCAGCCAGTGTTCAGTGCTGCGCGGTGCTGATAATAAGCTGTCCTACTGCGAAGACCAGACGTTCTGGGAATTCGAAGACGCGCAAGGACATGTCTTTGATCGCAAGGTCGTCGCAAGCTGCGATCCTAACAGGAAGAACTGGAACACCGTGATGGGTCCTCTCTCGAGTCCGGACCCGCTTGGTGGACTATGGCTGGTTGAATATGATAGAGCCAATGCGTCGGCGAAGGAAATGAAGCTTGTGGACTATCCTGAACGAAGGGACTTCCATCCTCTGGGTGTGGCCATCTGGCCTTCAAAGTTAGGGTCGACGTCAAACATGTTTGTCGTCAACCACGGACGGCACAGAACTACCATAGAGCAATTTCTCCTCGATCCCGCCGACCCGTCGTCAGCCAAGTTTATCCGCACTCTCAGCTCGAAGTACTTCATATCCCCGAACGCACTTGCGCTCACCTCGCCGTCTTCATTCTTCGTCTCCAACGACCACTTCATGACACGCCGCTTGCCCTCAATCCTCGGTGAGATTCTCCCGGTAATCGAAACATTCATCGGACTCCCTCTTGGATTCATATCGCATGTCTCCATTGTAAATGAAGCTATGCCTGGCGCCGCCATCATCCGGCACACCATTCCGAAACTCGGCATTTCCTTCCCAAACGGCATCGCGCTCTCTCCTGACGGACAGACACTCGCCGTCGCCTCTTCCTCCTACACTCGCGTCCTGTTCTATAACCGCACATCAAACGAGGATGGCACCGAGAAGCTCACGTATGCGCACGCCGTGTCTGTGCCATTCGCGCCAGACAACGTGCACTACGATGACACCGGCGCGTTGCTCGTCGCAGGACACCCTTACTTCCCCGGACTCATCGCCGTTGCGGAGAACAAGACCACCGAGGGCTCGCCAAGCTGGGTGGCCGAGCTGACCCCACGCACGCAAGGAGGAGCGTCTGTCAGGTCATTCGACTTGGATGCTCCTTTTTCTGCGACACAACGCGTGAAAGCAGCAGCAAGCCACGGGCTCACTACTTTATATCAGAGCGATGGATCTAAATTTTCCGGGAGCACGACTGGACTTAGGGATACGCGATCGGGAACCCTTTTCGTTGTTGGTCTCTTTGAGGAAGGGTTGCTTATTTGTCGTCCGTAATTTGTTGTCAACAAATGTTTTTTCTTGGTTGTCATCACAAGCTCATCTCTACAGGCGAGTACATCTTATATACATACTAGCATCGTCTGTCAGCTAATATTTTGTTCCTACTTTCTAATGAAGTACAACACAAATCCATGTAATAGATAACCTGCAGGGGGGTTATTCGCAGCAAACGCTTACATAATCAAGGACAGGAATGACTACCTTAAAAGTCAGATCAAGAGTCTACAACGACATTCGAAGATCCCCCAGAAATTTAAGAAATGATTCAGGTGCATTGAGAGCCCTAAGCTTCGCAGTCGCAAAGGGGCTCTCCTGTGCAGTGAATAAGCCCTCCGGGTCAGGCAGCACCTTTTTTTTTTTTTCAGTCCGACGCGCGTTCTCATGCGGAGAGTTTGAAAGGATCAATATCATTTTTATACACTATAGCACGGTAGCACCCCTCCTCCGTTAGTGTCCAAAGTTTGTGACATAATGCCACGTTTTCTTTAAACATTTATTCAATTATATTCATGATGATTTGGGCCTCCATAATTTTTCAGGAGGCTCATGATATGATTCAGAATAGCTGGTAAAATTTTCATAGAAGACGGTGCACCATTGGTGCGACTAAAAATCAAACACGATGAGGTGTCTAAATACACACATATTTCCAGAGGGTTATGGCTCAGATGTAGGACGTGGAGAGCATAAATTATGACCCTCGAACGTTATATCCATCCTCGATTTTTCCGTAAAAGGCAGCTGTGTTACCTTAATAAGAGATGCTTACGTGTCTTCTCTTCGCCATCCCTCACTGGCGGCACGCACCTGTGTCTTCATGGTTCTTTTCTCACTTATGCCGTCGGTATCTACGTGGNAAAAAAAGCAGGAACAATGTCGACAGTTTCCGTATATCTAGCTGACGGTGACTCATGTCTGGCACTTCTTTGGCTTCTGAGAGTCACTGGCCCTCGTCTCGGGTTGATAGGTATTGATTCCATAGCTTTCCTGTGACCACACTGCACCAGTTACCGGGTGTAGAGCGAAAGACGACGCTTCTCTTCTAGTACAGAGTCGTCCGATCGAGCATCGAGACATCCATCTACTGACCCAGGGCACTTACGCACGAGAAGTGTACCGGACACGGAGCCTGTCCAGCGTCTCTTCGACTGTTCCCTCTCGGAACAGCGGCTCGACGAACTGCACTTTCTTTCAACACGTCACAAACCCGGGGAGTGCGCCGCCGGGATGTCTTTAAAAAAAACCCCACTTTGAAAAACACGCATTTACCTTGTTGTGATGACCCGAATCATTATGGCCCGGCAGCATGACAAGCCGGTTTTCTAAAACAGATGGCGTGTAAGATTGATACCTGCCCACACATTGTCGATGCTTATCAAAACCTACCTCGTGTGATCTTGCAATCAGCTCAACGGTCGACCCGCTTGTTATCTACTTAATATCGCTGTCTTGATCAGGCCCCATTTCGCTGGATATTGGGATGTTCGCGAAGGAGAACTGATCACGCTGACCCGCGAAGCTCGGGGATGCGAAAGCAGCGCCGACAAGGTTACGATGAAGCTGCAGTAGACACGTTCGTTTTTCGATGTCGAAGGGCCGTGCTTATGATTTATGACGCGCACAAGAGCTTCTCAGCAACCTTTTTTTTGTCAACGATCGAATAGCAAAATGACGAGAGAGAGAGGGGGGAAAAAAGCGAGTTCTTACAGCCAGGCCGTATATGAGCTGTTGTTGCCCTCTGTTGGGGGCGGCATAACACCGGCTTCACCGGGGAGATACGAATGGATAAACTGATTAGCAGATTGCCGGGTCCCCACTTCCTCAGCCAACGATGTACAATATTGTCTTGAATAAAAATGATGAAACGGAGAGAATTAATATGAAGAGTACGCCGACATAGGTGCCTGGAGGTTACAGTTACAGAATACAATACAAAGCACCTCGCGAAAATCTAATATCCACCTGCAGTGCCATCCAATCTCGTGCAGTCTCGTGAGCCATGTTTTAGTTTTATGTATGACGCGTTTGTGGCTTTCTCTCTTGTTTTTCCTCCTTNCCCCCCCCTCCCCCACGCTTTGCCAGCGGTATAAAGTCTCGTATACCTCCTCTCTTCTGCACTGCACAGTGACCCCCCCCAGTCCCAGTCCTTTCAACCTCAACTTCTGCCCCCGTTCTCNTTTTTTTCTCGGAGCCGACGCACGAACTACCTACCATACTAGTAATCACTGTCGTCATTAGTCACGATGTGCAGCTATGAATGGTACGGGCTGCTCGTCTGCTACCTCGTTCCTCGACTATCCCTCTAACCACCTACTTTTGAAAAAATAAAAATNAAAAAGTTTCGGCGACTACTACCGCGGATGCCAGGTGAAAAGCTCCTCTCTGTGCTGTGTTGTACGCGAGGCGACTCATTCCGCTCGCAGCACTATGTCCTAAGATACTATTCTGGCGAGTGTGCGGACTGCAAGACCGCAGACTGCAAAACGAGCTCAGAACACAGGCACAAGACCGCCCGCGAATGCATCTGCCCCACCGTACGCCGCATTTCCCCGCATTGTACCCGTACTGTTACCATTTTTATCCTAACCCCAGCGACACGCGACGCGTCGCGCGACGCGGGACGTGTAGGTGCACAACGATGACCGCAAGGTCGTGAACATGTTCCAGTTCAAGTGCGACACCTGCATGCAGAACGCCCTCGCGCGCAGCTATCGATGATTTTCCAACCGTTCAACGGCCCAGCCAGTGGCGTCGTCGTCGCGCTTCTTTCTCTTACCATTCCGGCCACGCGATCAGCACTGCTCGGCACTTGCCGCCGCCGGGTCCCCTGCTGCAAGCAAAGTTGACGCTGCGACGAGCACACGCACGCAATCGATGATGAGGCTGCCTCTATTTTCTCCCAAATTCTTTCCTTTTCTCCTGTATCATGGTAGCAGTAACGGCAATGACGTGTACAAATAGCTAACCAACATCGTATTTGCGCTGGGTTCGCAATTTACTACAAAGAACCAAGCTCTCGGTTGAGTTATCATGATTACTCTTCTCACTTGCAATGCAAAGTGCAAAAATCATCTGATGGAGATGTCGATATCTACATTCTCAGGGCAGCAATGGATGGCCCTGCAGGAACTCAGGCCTACCTTTAGAAAGAAAGCGCCTCTAATCGTCAAGCTCTGTAAAAAGGGATACAGTAGTACTCCATCATATGTTCTCTAACGGACCGGACGTCTGCAAACATGACTGTATACACTGATTTCCGCTCCCCCAGCACTTCCTGTAGATGATGTCCAGTGTCTCGTTCACCGCAAGATCTTTCATTCAATATCAACAAAAGGAACCTTAGGACAAGCGCCTGCCTATAATATACTCACACCATACGACGTCAGAGAGCTGATCCACTCGGCATTAGAACCTCTTCGCCCCGCGCCTAATCGGTTGTCTGACCCCACGTGTCGTGCCCCTTCCGCCCATAGAAGCACCCTGCGAGTTTTGCGAGCGCCCCCTCGCTCCCGCATCTGAATCCGAACTCGAGCCGCTGTTGTCGGCTCTCACTGGCCACGCTTTCAGCATTTTGCGCGGCGGTGGCGAGTCTGAATCTAGATCCGAGTGTCCAGCGCTCGTANGGGGGGTGGGACGGCGGCCTTGGCGCGGATATTTCTGATGTACGGTGATGAAGAGGAACAACGCTCGCTTCGGGAGAGCCTGAAGCCGGTCGAGACCGTGCTCCAACAATTTTCGGCTCAAGCTTACTTTGTGCAAAGGCATCGTCCTCGTCACTCTCCGTCACCGATTCTGCATTCTCCTCTTGGTGCGGTGCGACGGGAGGCTTGGTACTTGTTTTATCCTCGACAGGCATTTGGACCCGTTCAATTTGCTCTATATGGTCACCTCTTTTTGAATTCTTACCGCTGTCTGGGGCAGAAGAAATCGGAAGATCACCATGCGCATGCAAAGCAGAGAGTTCTTCCAGGAAGTTCGGTGCCTCCGCTTCCGACTTGATGGGTGCTGGAAGACAAGCGGTTAATACATTCCAATATCCACATTTACCGGTATGAATCCCATGTAAACTGGAGAGCACTCACACAGTAAGGGTGCGAAGCCAAAAAGTGACGACACACGCTGCAGCGTTGTCGCGATCCGAGGACGTGCAAATGTGTGCTTCACATGGATGTCGACGCTTCGACGAGCAGTACGTCCTATTTTGTCAACCGTCTAGGGAAACAAAGCGGTTGTGAAAAACGAGACAGGAAATCGGGGACCCAGGCCGTTGAAAAAACTCTATATTACCTTCTCTAGATCCTCTTCGTCTAATTCACTGACAGGATCTGCTGAGTAGAACGAAATATGTGCGAGACTGACAAGCGGCATAATTAGATGCTTCGATATGATTTCAGAAGAAGTCTTAGGCCCTAGTAGGTATGTATCCCAACGCCATTTGAATTCATCGCGATCAAGTTCAAACGCAAGGTCCTGTGGGAACGGCGAGTAAATCAGTGAGTCCGAGAAGACTGAGAAGGATACTGACAGCGTCACGGGAATCAACAATATCAAAATTTGCATCAGAAATACCCCCAACGGTATGCACGAGCGAAATAAGGCGAAGCAGCTGCGCGATCGAACCGTCGCTGTTGTCAATGGATATAGTAGGGTTGAGTTGAAGCCATCGTCGCAAGAGCTGTTTCGCAGTTATAACTGCAGTTTTTTTCCCCGCAATAGCCACAAAGGGAAACGAACACTAAGATCAGGATTCGAAAGTAGTACAAAGAAGCTTCAAAGGCACAAACTTTCTGCCCAGACAGTTTTTGTGTCAGTGATCAGGACGCAGCACGTCGAACCTTCTTTACAAATACCAAATTTCTGGATACAAAAGAGAGAAGAATTGGGTTCGTTCTCTTTCATATGAGTACATAGCGGAAGAACTTACAAATAAATATGGTATTGAATTTGTATTGTCAACCTTCACAAGCCACTCTTTAGAGAGGAGAAGACTTGAATGGCTCTTCCTTATCCATCGAAGCAATTAGAAATATGAAATTCTTACTGAGAAGAACGCATTCTATACCTCAGTGAAAACTTCCATTGGGCCGGATAACTAAATAGATCCGAAGAAGAGTGTGAAAAAGTCACGATGTAACTGAACTACGCGATGTGGCTTTGGCGCAGAACCCAGCGGATAGGTCAAAAAAACTTGATTAATTGGTCTTTAACTGATCAAAATTATCTGTATGCTGCTGGAGGTCGGGGCAGTTAGTATTCAGGGTGAAGCCTCGAGATAGTCTGCAGCGGTACAAAACCGAGACGGTGGTGGTGTAGAAGAGAAGAGGCTACCTGGGAACTTGCATTAGCCAATTGATATTTGATTAGTCATCATTGTAAAACGGTTTACGGTTTACCGCGCGCGCAAGCTCCTAAGTACTGCTCATCTTTGATTAAATGCTTGATGGGGATGATACCAGAAACTGGCCATGATTCTGCTTTAGAGTGGCCTGGCTTTGACTTAGATTCAGAAACTCGAAGTACGAATGATGTCGCTTCGCTACGTCGAACATGCCTAAGACTCGTCATGAAATCGTCTACGGTCTTACCACGAAGGAGGCGGGTTGCTCTGCTAGACGCGTATGATGAAGTCCAGATAGGACGCGATGCGTCTACTTCGGCCGTAACTCCTCGAATCCGTCTGAAAGACATGGAAGTATCAAAACTTCACGCCACGTTGTTCTGGGATCGCGAACGCGGAGAGTGGGCTGTCGTTGATATGGGATCGAAACACGGGACTTTCCTAAGGCTGTCGACAAGGCTTCCTCCTGCTGACTGCAGCAATGCGTTAGTTTGCGAGAGCTCGTCTACTCCGAATCTTGTGCGATTATCACCTTCTAAACAAGCTAGTATGCCACGGCCGCTCCGCTACTTAGATGAATTGATAATAGGAGGAACAGTGTTCGTCGCTCATGTGCATCTTGATGCACCATGTGATGACTGTATGTCTGAAGGCGAGCTCGATATCCCCCTATTTTCTTCTACAAGCAGCGAAACATCCCGGAAGATCGTCAGCAGCTATCCACAGCCGTTACAGCCGGCTCACGATCCCAAGACATCCATCTCTCTTTTAAAAAAGAGTTTACTTTCACGCCATGCCTCAGACAGTGCCAACGCAGACTATGCTTCACCAGGCCCTTCACGGAGATACATCGATCGCTCTGCCAAGCGACGAGCTTTACATCCTTACTCACGGTCTGACTCTCCTCCTGGAGTGTCATCACGTTCCGCATCGGTTTCATTTCCCATCTCGACGCATACGTCGCCAGATATTGTACCAGGGCCATGGACTGCTAGCATGTCGCACATACCTAGGACTCAAGATACTCCACCTGCACATTCTGAGAAAATAGAACCTCCTGCTCCTATTTCTGACTCGAACATCGGTCATCGACTTCTTGCGAAGCAAGGTTGGTCACCAGGAAGTGCGCTTGGGCTCGAGATACAAACCACAGGTACAGGTGACGAGGATTCTCTAGGAGACGCACGCACCTTTCTTGTCGAACCTCTCCAAATCGCTGCGAACGTTGGCAAGCGTGGCCTCGGCATGCGCGTTCATCCGACTGGTTCCTCGGCAGCTGGATCATATGCCAACGGATCAATCGGCAATGATGGAAGCTGGAAAGAGGACTCTAAGAGGCGTCGCTGGGATGACGTTCGAAAGAGTATCATGTGAGGCAACTTCTCATGGGAAGTTTTGCACTGGCTTCGGTCATCTGATTGACTGGAAATTTAAAACTTCAGAAGACATGTGCGTCATTCTTCTAATTTGCTTCTTGTTGAATGACACACTTACGGAATCTATGTGTTCTTCACTTCCGGCATCAATATTAGCGACTGTCTTTATTGATCTTCTATGCGTTTTTTTCGCATTGCGCCTTGTCCTCATTGTGCTTGTCTTCAAGTTACGAGAACTATCGATCGTTTACTCAAGAAACGAGATATGCTTCCTTCGGGACGCGTAAATCGAGTCATAAATTAAGCGGGCTTTCTACCACGATTACGGATTGGTTATTACGAAAATAGCAACAAGTTCAAATCAAAGATCATTCTACAAAGGATAGAAGGAGAACAGATGAACAGCCTACGACGAGCAGTCCGAATAGCATTATGCAGTTCTTGTCTTCTCATGGACCGCTTGATCCTGATCGAGAATAGGGATAATGAACTCATACGCGATGGTATTCGCCTTGGAATCTCTCGGATTGACTTCAGCATGGATGGCAACGTCAAGCGAGTATTTCGGCTTTGTGCTGTTCTGGCGTGTAACATCTGAAGGGTCTCTTCTTTTCCCTTTCTGCTTGTATGCGATTTCCATATTCTCGGCACTCGCACCCTTATTTCCCTCACGTCCCCCATGTCCATTAGTAGCCTCGATATCTGCTTGTTCTTCCGCGTGCGGTTCTGCGAGCCCCGCATTCTCTGTGATGACACAGTAATTACGCGCGGATAGTGTAGTGTGGTTAATCCTCCAATTGAGCTTATACCATGGCGCCTTTGGATTTGGATTTTTATCGAAGATTGACATGAGATTTTCATGTGTATTTTCATCAAATTTGAAGTTGTGCAGCTTGTTTCCGAGATGAGTAAGGTGTGCGACAAGAGGAGGTGGCGGTTTGTTCGTAATGGCGCTGGAGACGATGTTCACCATATATCGGTAATCCTTGTTCTATGCCAAACTGTCAATAGGGCTCGTCTTCTATAGCTCTAATTTTACCTGAGAAGGTGCTGATGANTTTTTTATGAAAGAAACGTCCGACGCATGCTAGATGCACGTCTCCGCTGAGGATTGTCACCCGAACGTTTTTGCTTGCTGAAAATTCTTGCAGTTTCTTCACGAATTTGTTTCGTTCCTCTTTGTGTTCGGTCGAACACCCTGAGTTTTCGCTTAAATACCGGCACTGTAGGGTGGCAATTGAAATGGGCGATAATGCTTACAATGGTCATTCAGGTCATCGAGTAGCTCAGGTTTCCCATCGAATTTATTAACTTGACTTTTTAAGATTCCAATTCGAGAAAGTCCTTTCAGCATGTTCTCGACGACTGAACTCGAGAGCAACTTCTCCAGCCAGACAAGACGGGGGTACGCGAGCGGCAAACTCAGCAGCAAAATCAAATGCTTGGTCTGACCGGTGACAANTTTTTTCTTCGAGGCGCTTGAACATTTTATTGTATGTATCCCTAGAGCATACTTGTTTGTTCGTGCGTTCGGCACGGCAATCGAGACCGAAGAATATGACGCGTTTCCCAAAGGTGGTGCAAATTGAGCGAGAACGTGCTTTTATGTACGGGCCTTCTTTTTCGCCAAGCATCCACCACGGTTCTCTTTCGGGCTCGTCATCTGAAGGAACTGTGTGGTGCTGAAAAAGCATGTAATATTTCCATGCAATTTGTCCAAGTCCAAGGAATACCGGTGTAGTCATCCATTCTTGGCTATAGGAACCGTACCCATCCTGTATATTTTCATTTCATTATCCGGAACAGCAGGCAAATATAATTAAGCTTACGATGATATCGTGATCGTCTAGGATTTGCACGCCTATGATTGTCCTTCAAATACAAATCTTATAAGATGAATCATTGATCGAAGACGTACAAGGAATACGAGCCATTGCATCTTTGAATACTTCTGCACCATATGAGTGCAAGTAATTATTGAAGTACCTGAGTTCACCATAAAAAGAATAATCAGCTGATGCTCGACGTATATTATAAACGAACCATTTATCCACATTCTCTTGCAGTTTTCCATCAAATCGTGTTTTCGTTTTTTCTTCCAGAGGCGAGGAAGCCCAGGCATACAGAGGGCCATCCTCCTGCGACTCTTTCTGAGGCCCTTCGGCTGACTTCGCTTCGTACTTGGTCCGCACTTTGTCAGAATAGACCTGAATGAATGTTGTAAAACCGCATTTGTTCTCGAGATGAGGATTAGCGCACCTGGTCGCCACCTCCGATCATCACATGAAACGGAGACTTTTCATGCTCTATAGAATGAGGATATCATGAGAGACCATAGACAATGTAGACTGAGTTTACTTGCTTCTAAGAACATCCGTCCAAAGTACTCCAACATAACGCTCTACTCCAATCGAGTATTCGTTGCAAGAATAGAACATCATGCGCATTGAATCATCTATTCCAGGGACATGAAAGTCGTATGAGTTGTTCTCTACTGTATATTCGATTTTCTGATCATTGTCGGAGAGTCGAACCGCTACATCGAATCGCCAGAAGTCATGTTCGCATTCGGAACAAAGTTTTAGACATGTTACATGGTGAGCAGATGGCACAGTTAGTTTTGGAGATTCGGAGCTCCGCATCACGACCAAGATTGAGCCATTCCACACTGACGGTGACGCCTCGTAGTCGATGTATGTGTATCTGTCCATTGTTTTTTGAGTGTCGTCACAAGAAAAATAGCATGATGACGTGTCACCTAAGTAAAGGTCCGCAGGCAATCCTGTTTTCTCCAGAGTTCGGTTCTAACATGATGTGGTATGAAGAGCAAGAGACGAATTCGTTCGGATGTGATCATACTATTTGCAGACCGGCAGGGAAGGCGCGGAACGAGTGTGTTGCCGATCACATTGCCTTATTGCCTTTCTGGTAGGTCGAGTTCTACTAGTAGTACTAGCAAAACTCTGGCCGAAGTCCAGAAATATTAATATTTGTTTTGACAAAATTACATATGTAAGTAGAACCGTCCAACTATGGTAATGTATGTCTATATTAGGATGCCTAAGACTTATCAATATTAATATGACATGTTCTCTGCAGCAGAATTATATGTATCGAAGTCTGCATGTTACAGGATATTGCAGGATTATCAATTTGTTAAACCTTTACATTAAAATTAGCAGAAAGTATACCGTAAAGCTTGTTGACTTTTGCCAAACTTTACCAGTCCGCCAATACTACAGTCATTCCTGTTTACTGCAGCCAGTGAATAATACATTCGGTTACGGGACCTGCCGTCCCGACTACTTGAAGACAGTGGAACCTCCCGTAATGCGTAAAATCCCAAATAAGTTTTTTTACATATTTTATCACTATGGGATAACTAAATCAGATATATGCAAGATTGACGGTATATCTACTGAATGTAGAGTCTGTTTTAATCTTAAAACATCGATATCTTGCATATTCGGACTCGGATTCATAAATTGGGTCGACTATATTAATATACAACGGATGCAACATGTGTTATAAGTATGTACACGCCAGTGAGATATTGAAGGTCCTAAATGTAAAAAGACAAAGAATCCTACATCGGACGACGCTCCCTTCCAGCAAGCAGTCTGAAATGCTCTTCAGGCATTGGGGGCCAGTCCTCCATGAGACCAAGATAATAGAAGTTACAGAGTTGATGCATCTCTTGGCTCTTCATATTCACACCGCGCGACTCCAGTTTTCTCAGACACACCCTTCCTTTTTTGCTGTTATAATGACCATGGAACGAAGTCAAGCCACCAGAAAAGATTGACCCGCACTGAGGGCAAAACATTTTCGGTGGGTAATGTGCCATAATATGCCTATTCAAATTCTGCTTGCTTTCGCAGCGGTATGCACAGTCATGGTGAGAGCACTCGAAATTTCCGGTTGGTGGTGTTTTCCCGTCTTTAATCTATATAAAAACAATCATTTTAGCCTAACGAATGAGGATCTCGATGCGCATGGGATATACCTTCTTGAGTGCCTGAAATAATAAAATTCTGCGATGAGCGTTTGAAATCAAGATAAATCTGAAAGGAGACACTCACCCATGCCTCAATTTGAGCTTCCAGTAACTTCGTTGCGGCCTTTCGGAACGACTGTTCTAACTGATGGAATGACATGTTGCGCCTCACCCCTTCAAGCCTGTACGGTGTCTCTTCTTCCGGAAAGTATGGAATCACAATAGTTCTAGCAGGGTTGGTTTCTTCGTAATCGACTACTGTGGAAGTCCCTGGAAACTCTTCCTCAGAGAATCCTGACCTCTAATGCAAAGATGAGTATTATGGCATGCTTTACCTATGATAAGCGCAGACTTACCGTAAGAAAGGGCACCTCGGGTTGTAGCTCAAGCTCGTCCCCAAGCTTGGAAAATTGCTCCATGTCTACCACGGATTGTTCACCGTGTGAGTAATCGCCCTAAAGACATACATGTATATGCTTTGAGAAAAGTGTCTTCAACTGCGGCGTCAATAAGGTGCTTACGAAGAAATCAGGTGAGTAGTCCATCTCAATGTCATTGGGAGTTTCTGAATCTGAAGCCATTGGAAGACGATTGACGTGCTGAGAGTGTGTAGGTAGGCGATGGAAAAGTGAGGATTCATGGTAATATTTATATTGCTGAGGTTTTTCAAAGGACGTCAAAGCACTGCGCTGTAAGCTTGTGGCCCGCTAACGGAGTGCTTGTAGGTCCACATATGATATGAGAAACTAAGCGCCATGTTCCTTTGAGCTAAGCGGTAGATACAAAGCGGTGGCTCCTTATATCATCCTATCTGCATGCACACGCGTGTAACAAGTGAGTCCAAGAGTACGTTCCGCTAAAATGAATAATTAATGGTTAGGGACTTGTATTCACAATGAGAAACAAGCTGAAAACGAAAAACAAACATAAATAATAATAATAATAACAATGGACTAGGAATTGATGGTGCGTAAATACGAGCAGGTGTGCTGTAAGGACCGTGGCTTCACCACATTCCTGCCTGAGACACTGCCAAAGAGATGCTATTTTTGAAATGGTGGCGGTTGGCGTTGTATTCTTTTATGAAAACTTATACAGGTACGTGCATTGCGGGTGACAGTGAAGCTTCATCTCTCTTCTGTCAGTATATTTTCATTTCACTTGTGCTGTGCTGCTGCACGCTTTGCTTTGACGGGGCCACTGACGACTGTGAAGTTCAATCAATTATGAAGAAGCCGAGAATCTCCCATGCACCAGCAGTTATTTATACGATGTCAGCTTTGAGTATACATAATTCAACGATGCATTCAATCAATACAAATTTGACGCAGAGGGTCGAGACGAGCTCACCGTGCCTTTCGACTAGTACTTAGCCCCCTTCACGAGTTTCCCACGGAATCAGTACTGCACCAGGCCGTTGAGTACATATATGATTTTAATATATGGAGGTATATCACCTGTAATTGAAATAAAGTCAATATCGACGAAAATGTATTTGCGGGTTGGTTGGAGCTTACGACTGCCGACTTGCCGACAAAGAGTTCTCGTAACTGGGTTCCAATTTCATTTGGTAAGTTAGCCACTACTACCGCAGCCGTATTAAGTTAAAGCTCGCTTATGCTTGATTGATGGCTGCTTAGCGCTCGCCCGTCTCTGTTCAATGATGCTAGTTCGGCACTGCTTGTCCAACTGCGTCTGAGAGTTTGTTAAACGCACAGACATCCTTGTCGCCAGCAGAGTCCTCTACAGTATGTCTGTCGGGGATGACAAGGGGACTCAGAGTAAGTTTGTTTGGGCCGAATTGTGGTAGTTGATTTTAATTTGATACTCGAAGATAACTAGCGGAAGATAACAATGATTGGTACCCCTCACATCACCTACGACACTGTGAATCCGTGATGGTTTAGAGAGCTCGCAAGGATGGTATAAGTAAAGACGTAACACAGGAAATGATCCCAGGCACTACTTTAAAATTTGTGCAGAGCGGGTGGAGAAAAAGATAAAAACTGCATGAAGTTCGACCTCACTGGAGGTATTAGTATGAGATACTGAGAAAGCAGATTCAGCCACGATTTTGGAGGGCCAAGCCAAGGACTACGCATGTAGCCGTTAGAGTTTAACTAGCTGAGCGATCTTACTCATTTCCCACGGGACGGGACTTGCCGCCGCCACTTGCAGGCTTTGTTTGTTCGGCATTCGGGAAACTACATTATTGTTAATGTTGTATTTCTGTAGGTCAAAATATCTTCTGCCAGTGATTACGCAAAACTTATACCAAAGGTAAAGGTAAAAAGGCCTCAAATTAGAAAATGTATTATCAGAAATGCATTAGAAAAGACAAACACAAATACATCATTGATTAAAATAAATATTATTACAAGTATTTTTATGTCCATAATGAACAGAAATGTGAGATAAATATTATAATGTGTGAAAAGAGGAGGGATGCGTGGAAATACAATGATCCATATCCTATGGAGACACACCAGCAAGCTTTTGAAGATGACTATTGGAGATAGGGTAATCATCCATTTCCCCAAGGTAATAGAAATTGAAGTATTTCCACAGTGCAGAGTCCTCCACATCTAGCCCGAGGGCATTCATGTCCCTCAGGCAGCTCTTTCCAGTTGCCGATACAAAGTGCCGCTTGAAGGCATACACCCCGCCGGCAATGATCTTCCCACACCCGGGGCAGAACATCGATGCAGGGTAATGCGTCGCAACATGCTTCTTCAGCTGCGGCGCATCCTTCGAACGGTGCGTACACCCCTCGAAGTCGCACGACCGCTCCCCTGAGGGATCCGATGCCTTCGTTCTCGGCTGAGGATATACAGATAAAACAGCATCAGTTCATGAAATGACATCTACAATGTGCGTAGGACGTACCGTCTTCTTTTCCTGTAGTGATAAAGCCTTTGGTGAGCAACTATGATTGAGAAGAATATAGAAAGACAAATACGCACCCATACTTTCATCTGAGCACCTCTTAAGCTCAGCGCTGCATTTTTCATCACCTCCTTCAGCTGCAGACGTGGCAGCCCGCGTCTCAGCCCCGCAACCCTGAACGGACTGTTTTTGGCCGTTGGTTTCCTACGTGAAACCGACGATGTCGATGGTCCTGACTGCGTCGATTCTCCCAACGATGTTGACATCCTCGACAATGTCGACTCTCCTGACGGTGTTGACATCCAGGACGATGTTACTCCTGACGATGTCGGCGCTATTGACGATGTCGACTCTGACGATGTTGACATCCCGGACGATGTCGATCCTAGCGATGTCGACGCTCCTGGAGATGTCGACATCTCCAACATAGGATAACCGTAAGAGGTCAGCTGTGGGTACTTAAATAAATAAATAAATAAATAAATATATCAAAGCAGATAATAAAGTGCAGACTCACGTAGGGAGCTTGCTCTCTAAACTCCAGCTCGAGCTGGGAAAACGCGTCTATATTGACGACGCTTTTCCCGACATATGGGGGGGCAGCCCTAGAAGACGTGTAATGTTGAGAGAGAAACTCTTCTACAAGGATGGCAATAAAGTACATACATAGAGAATGTCGTCGTCCGCAGACAACTCGGGGCACGCAAATTCAAAGAAGAATCTAGCAGACATATTGAAGATGAGGAGAAGGGGATGTCAAAATGCTCTTGAAGAAGAGGAGATTGAAGAAGGGAATGTCGAAAATGCGAAAAACTTATACTTCANTTTTTATGCGTCTAAAGCTCTTCAAAGGAGCAGAATGGTCTGCCAATGCCGTTTCTGCATGACCACTGGCAGAACGAGGGGTTCCTTTGTACTAAGCGAGAAAAACAAGGCGGTGGTTCGCCTCATTCTATTATTTCGAGAGGTAAACATGTTCAAAGCAAGTGGGTCCGGGAGAACCAGCTCTGGGCCGGACTTGTCCGTATTAGGGGCTTCTGTTGTGAGGCCAGATTTGGGCATCATGTAATCGGTTTGGACTGGTCACAATAGGAGTCAAGCTGAAGGCGAAAAACAAACATGAGAAAAACAAATATGCAACGGACTGCAGCGAAAATTGTGCACCGGAGGTACTGGAGCTTCTCCACCTCATTGAGGGTTCGGTTATCCCTGAACTTGCACGTTCAACGAGGCGCTATGTCTTGAAACGGTGGTCGTTTCGCATTGCACTCTTTGTGGATAATACCTGTGCAGGGATAGCACGGCGGAATTGAGGGTGAGGCAGATGCTTCATCTCCCAGATATTGATGCCAGTCAAGCATAATGATATATGCATGCGAATCGGCTGTTTTTACTTCCAATGACTCGGTACATTCGCTGGGGGTTAGGATACCTTCGCCGACCCGCTTTGACTGGGATCACTCGCAAAAAGAGCCGGGCTATCCGGGCGTATCTGTGACGGCTTCTCTCATAGTACTCATAGGACAACAACGCATTTGCTCACCAAAGACTGACGCCGACAAAGAATCGTCGTCGTCGGAAGGCAGGGAGTACGCGGTTGACCTTCTGGCTGGGCCCCTTTGCGGGATGACCGCAGCGCCAAGTGTGCACCAGGGCCACAACTTTTGCTATAACTCATACTATCACAGACGGCGGTGCATTTGTGCATAATATTAATAAAATTAATTTTGTCGACAAGTAGGTGTATGCGTTTGCCGGCAATTGCCAGTTCTGAAGTCCACGGAGTTGGAATCGGAGTCCAAATACATTATGTAAGTGGTTAAACGATTCCGTTTCTGTGATGATCAACTTTGAACTTTGCTCGTCGGCCACTGACACTTCAAGATACCCCAAGACCTCTTGCTGCTCAACCAACCGTCGACCTGTGACAAAGTCAGAAAGTGCGTGCATGAAGCTGGTTGACCACCTACCTGTGAGAAGTTGAACTCGGTGAAGGCCATTCGTCGATTGTGTCCATCAGTATTTCAGGATATGAAGCCGCTTCTCGCTGCGGTTCGCGTTCTGGAAGAAATATGGCTATTAAGCGCTTGCTTGATTCTGTGCTCGGTTTTTGCCCTAGCGAAGACGGCAAACGAAAACGGACTGAAAGAAGTGGCCTTGCCTGACCGACTGTGTCACGAAGCGTGTTGAACGTATGGACCTCGTTGCCATCAGCGGGACACTCTATGTCCACCGTCCCTGGCTCTCTTACCGCATTTTGTCTACCGCGGATTTTAGTCAGTTCAAAATAGCGTCCAGCGGCCCGAATGAATTGCTTCAACACTCGGTGACCCGGCACTTGTGCTTGGAGTGGAAAGCTGTTGGACAGCAGCGCGGTAGCGATAACGAAAGGCAAGTCTATCAAAACCCGCCCGATACGACTGAACCGCTGTTCTCCCGCAAGGAGCGTGCCTCGTGTGCAGGAGAGTTCACTAGAATGCGTGAAGCGTTCCGCGAGTCTCTTTACGCTGCTCGACACGTACCTGCTCGGACTGCCGACAGCCGGGGGTTTCTAATCTGGCGCACTGTTTCTGCGTCTTCTCAGTAAGATCAGAGTGTAGAGNAAAAAGTGCATGAGATCGCCACTTGGATTTTGTAGCTGGTCTGCCTGGACGTGGACGTGTGCGGAAATNAAAAAAACTGCATCCGCGTAGCCGATGATCGTATAACGCCTTTTTGCTCTAGCGACAGAAGCGAAGCTAGATGGCTGCGACGTTTCATTTCACTCTGTGTTGTGCAAACTTGACAAGTCTGTGCACTATTGGAGAGAGCTCGACGTCTGCAGCCAAAGGTCTAACTGGTTATACCGCACGTCTTTGCTTGGTGCCATTTGGCCCTCAATCGAGATGCTGCAGAACGTTCTGATGAAAGACACTTCCGTACTTTTTTTTCTTCCCTGTCGCTTACGACCCTCTATACGATGTCCAGACCCTTGAGCGTCTTTTTTCCATTTTTACGACGGCAACGCATTCAAAGTTTTCAGGTGACATAAGAATATGGAAATATCTTGCTATTTTACCAGTTGCGAAGTNAAAAAGGGCCTGTGAGTAAAAAACCTATCCGCCCCACGACGCTTCCCCCGCCCACATCTCCACTTGAGCCAGCACGCCGCTGCTTCACGAGTACTGCGCAGGCAGCCGTTCCTCTCGTTCCTCAACTGAAACATACGCGATTAGAAGCGGTCGAACTTTCGAAGTTAAGCGGCGGTCGAGCCTTAAACACAGGTCCGTTGTCGAGGCCGGGCACGCAGCCATAAATTTCGCGTCTTTCGAAATTCCTCCGTCTTTTCTCCCTCGTTGTCCTCCCCCGGCATCATTCATGGTGGAGGAAGTACGCCCTTTGTGCGACGCAGTCGTTCGCGGCGATGAAGACGCGGTCCGCCGGATGGTCGTCGACGGGGCGGACGCCAACGCGATTGATGCCGAAGGCACGTCGATCGTC